>NEWO01000382.1:105425-136807 GCA_003013225.1 Phalaenopsis aphrodite
TTAACATGTATAATGCCCTTGGTATTATTTTTTATTTGAGGGGCGTTAATGTAAATTTGGATATTTAGATGTAAATACTGAAGAACGGTGTAGTATATATGTAAATGACTTTAAAATTATATGGATTATTGTAATATTCTTAATATTCTTAATTTAATGTAGATCATCATTACATATTTGTTTCAAAAAATAAATTAAATTAATTTAAATCAAATATATATATATATATTTTTTTTTATGGAGTGCATATTATTTATTGAAGTAGAAGCCCTAAAAACAAATTTGAATTAATTGGTTTGAAGCAAAGCTTGGATCTTTGTGAGATTGTCTGTTCTAGAAAAGCTAGCGAGGGAAGGCATCCATGAGACCAATAATTTTGTGGAAACGCTCGCTAGAGGAAGGTATTGATGGGTGATCTGTAGTACAATGTAACACACACATTATCATGTAAGTATACGTATTGAATCAAATAGTATATGGATTATTACTTCGTGTATCGAGCGACAATGAAATGTGTAATTTTCTAGCAAGTCAATTTGCTAGTTTACGAGTCTTAAGATTAGTTTAAAATGGTCAATGTTTTTTGGGGTTGTAAAAGTGTCTAAGAGTCTAATTTTATAGTGGGAATCTAAAGTACATGAGAAGGGTTTTCTAAGTAATGTGAAGGTCTCTCTTGAGTTAGTTCAATGTAATCTAAATTTCCCCAAGCAATTTTTGAACTATATTTGTCAACTAGGATCTATTAGTCCTTATCTCTTTGGAGATATAACAAGATATAGGATCTCATATTATAGATAGACTCACATAACCCTGCAAGAATTCACAAACATCCACATTCTCTAAAAATATTGCAAGAATCTATTGACAATATCCATATTCCACTAAACTGCTTTTTTAAAATCTAATGTACCTCTGGTTTTCTTTTTACAGCCATTGATTACAAAGTAGCTTTAAATGTCCAAATGGTAAGTTTGAATGTAAATTAATGTTAGAAGGTTAAAACAATAACTTCATCACTCGATAGTTTAAAAATCTAACATGATTTTTTTTTAGATTTTAAAGAATTCTGATCCAAGGGAGAGAGAGATTTTAAGTTTGATGCATGATTTAAATAAAAACATGGTTTTCATTTAATATTAAACCAAAAGTACAAGAGTTAAAGGAATGAAAAGTTTAAAATAAGCAAGCGTCGTTCCTAAAACTTGATTGCCTCCAAAATTCCTTCATTGTCTGATTTCCAACACACTTTTTTTAGTCACACACAAATATGTGAAAACTCTCCTTTATCACTCTTTGCCACTCTTCCAATAATATTGCACTGAGCGTGACTTCTAGTGGTCTTCTTCCGCGTTCCAAGAGTCTATGAGCTCCCTTTCTTGTGTTAATTTGAAGTTTTTATGCATTCCCTTGGATCAAACCATTAGAAAAACCCCCAAAAACACCCTAAGCCAGTGGGAGGCGCAGTGATGTTGGCTTGTTGTCATCAACGTGCTAGCAACATGAGTGACGGCGTTAGCTTGTGATGCTGCAATTTGTGGCTTTAAATCAACAAATTAGGTCTTTGGACGCAACATCGCTCGTCTTGGGCGCATGACAACACTAATGTTGAGCGTTGGAGCACTCGAACCCTTGCATTGTGATGTCGATTGCTCTATATTTGGATGAAAATTTTGTTTTTTCAGGTATTGAGGTGCCCTCCTTTGGGTGATGGGGAGTCAGCATGTTGAATTAGCCTATTTTATGCTTCAAATGCTCCGAGTGTTGATTTTTTACTTGTATAATGCATACAACACCACATATACCCAACAAAAGCATAAAAAATATAAAAATAATCCATTAAGCCACCAACATATCACTATACATTTTAGACACAAAAAATTCCCGTAAACTTAAACATTACTTGCCTTAAAAAAATTTAACATCTAAATTTAATTTTTTTTTATTTTCATGGTAGATCTTGTCTTAAGATTATATTGTTCTTTAAAAATAATATAAATAGATAAATTAAAGTCAATTATTATTAATACATAATATCCCAATATTACAAATATTAATATTTTTTAACATAATTATTCTTAAATCACTTATGTATATTGAATACAATAATTTTATTCTCATGTGTGTGTATATATATATATACACAAATATTATTCAATTATTCATTAAAAGATGTATTACATAGAGAGGATCTAATGTATAAGATATATAGTAAATTTCCCTTAAAAAAACATAAGCTTAGTAGGAGTAGATTTCTGAACAAGAACATGTTGGGTCTGAAAAGCAATCTTTGAGAGCTAGTCAGCTGGTGCATTACCCCCACTCGATATAAACTTCCACTTAATTAAGAAGGATTTAAATATGTTGAAAATCTGCTTAAAATGGTGAATGAGGAGTCAGTGAGGTTCAGAGAGCTTCAAACAATTCCTCCACAAAATTTGAGAATCCATTTTCATAATTAGATGATGGAAACGAATCAACCTGGCAATGTAGAGAGCAATAACTAGTGCTTCAACTCTAGCTTGAATAGGAGACAGAGCAATTGTTGGAGCAGAAAAAACCATTCTAACCGGACCCATGTAGTCTCTGAACACTTCTCCAATCATTGTTAAACACTCCTTCCAACTACCATCAAGCTTAAGTTTCAACCATCCTCTATCAGGCTTCCTCCATTAGACAAGTTGAGGAAGAATTTAGTTTGAAAAGAAGAGATATCCTATACTAAAGGTTGAATACCAACTAGGAATTGATCTCCAATCCTGACATAGTTGACAACTTTTTGGATGTGCTAAAATATTAGTGATTACCTTAGTTTGAGTGATCTTAGATTGTTGAGTTCCATGTTTATAATTATTTCTACTTGTCCACACAAACCAGCAGATGATAATAGGAAGATTTTAATCAGATTATTAGAATGAGAAGTTCAATCAGTCCACCAGTCCAAGATTAAATAAAACAACCTTGCAGGGAGGAGGTTCCTAAGCCTGCCATACATCTAATGCCACAAGTGCTAGGAGAACCTGCAGTTAAGGAAAATATGGTGGATGGATTCCTCCTCACAATTAGATAGTATACACATTGAAGCAATCCTGAGACCCTTCAGCCTTAGGATGTCATCAGTGGGAAGAAGCGAATGAAAAGACCTTCAAGAAAAAAGTAAGATATAGAGAGTTTCAACACTTTATTCCAAACCCAAAACCATTTAACATGTTGGTCATATTGATAAAAACTTTTAGCAATGGTTTTAGTATTGGAGACATTTGGATGTTCTTTGAAAATAAATTTATCCTTGATCTGCAATTCAATGGCCTTATTACTGATATTTCTTACCTTCTGAAGAGATAACATTTGTTGTAACATTGACAGATTCCACCTCCCCTTTCTCCAATGGTCTTTGACCATTAGGTTAAGCTGATGAGGACCACTATATGTAGCAGACAAGGTCCCCCAAGGTGACCAATCATCATACCAGAAACTAGTATTTCTTTCCTCAAGTTCCCATTTGTTGAAGCTTTCAGTTGTCTCCCTATGTTGTAACATCTGTTTCCAAATTATAGAATTAGAAATTTGTGGAGAGCGATTCATTGGATGATTAGTTTTACAATATTTATTTAATAAAAGTTATGCCCAATGAGATTACTGGGATCTAAATTTTATCCATAACTTAAAAAAATTAATCTTCATTGACTCTTCAATAGATTTGAAATCCAAAACCCCCCTGATGAATTGGTTTGCATTGTTTCTTCCATCACATCTAGTGAACTTGAGAAGAAAACCTACTCTAAAAAAAGTTATTGAATAATTTTTCTAGCAGACTGATGATGGACTTAAGCGTTCTAGCACTCTGAATGATATAAAGTGGGATGGTAGTCAAAATACTTTTTAACAAGGTTAATCTGCCACCATGTGAAAAAAAAAACTATTTTCCCATGATTGAAGTTATTTGCAAATCTTTGTGCTAACCCTTGAAAGAGACAACACTTTTTTCTTCCCTTGCTATTGTGAGCCCCTAAATACATCAAAGGGAAGGGGATAATAATGAAGCTAAATTTATCAACCAACCAATTAACTCTCTTCTGGAATAGGTGTTTGCTAGAATAAATACCAAAATTATGCTTGTTGAATATCATTCCACTAACCTGCTCAAAAAACCTTAGCTGACATCAAATAGTAACAGCCTGTTTGCTAACTCTAGTGAAGAGAATCAGATCATGTACATAAGCAAGATGGAATGTAAGTGGACTATTCTTGTTACTGTAAATTAAGTTTTGGTGAGCTAAAAACACATTCAGAAGAGTTCTAGAGAAACATTGAATGCTAAAAAAAACAGATAATGGGACAATAGATCACCTTATCTTATCCCTCTGAAAGCTTTGAAATGCCCATGTTGCTCTCGATTTATAATTAAAGAAATAATAATTTTCTTACAACAAATGATTGATCAAGGAGCAAAATTGATAGTTAAATCCCATAGTAGTCAAAACTTTAGTAATAAATCTTTAAGAGATAGTATCATATGCTTTTCTTATGTCCAAATTGATGATAATGTTTTTATCTCTACATATTTTATCTAAATCCAATACAAGTTCCTGAGCCATCAAAATATTCTCACTTATTGATCTCCATTTTATAAATTTTGATTGATGAGGGCTTATAATCATATTTAAGTGTGGTTGTAATCTAGATACAAGAATTTCACCTATCACTTTAGAGATTATTGAAGTGAGCTAATTGGTCTAAATTTAAACCTTTGAAGACTTTGTACAGATTTGGGAACTAAGGCATGACAACAGATTTAAAATACTTATGCATATCTCTCCCATAAAAAATAATGATTGTATTATTGCAATAACATCTTCTTTAACAATGTCCCAACATGTTTGATAGAAAATGCCAGTAAACCCATCAGGTCCAGCAGATTTAGATCCATCAATTGACTTGACAATATATGAATTTTTTTTCTAGATAGGGATATTAACAAGAATTAGGTTGGCAATGAAACTTCTATGCTTCTGAAATAGTTTCTCATTGAAGAAATGTTCTTCTATCAGAGATTCTTTAAACAACTCTTGCAAAAACTGCAGCCCATCTTCCACAATCTGATTACAATCAATTAGACAGGTCCTTTCTTGATTATTAATTTTGCAGATATTATTATGTTATCTCCTCTTTTTAATGTATGTATTGAAATATGTTGAATTTTTGTCACCATCTATGAACATATGTCCCACAGCTTTCTGCCTCAGAAATTCTTCTTAAATCCTTATGTCTTTAATAGGGGCATTATTATCATTAATAAGCTCCTCCATGTCTAAGATTGTTGGTGAACTCCTCTTATTTCATGTAGAACAAATTCTCAACCTCTTGAATTCTCCTATTAATGTCCCCAAATATTGTTCAATTACAATTATTTAAAGCAGCAACCAACTTCTTATGCAACATTCACAGCCTGATCCAATGGTCTTCACTATAAGAGCATTCCAAATTGGATTCAAATCCAGGATGATGTTAAAATGACTCTTGTGAGGAAGAATTGGATCCATCACCAGTAGTTGAATGGGAGAGTGATCAGAATTAGTTTTGGCTAAGTGTTGTATAGTAAAGATAGAATTTTGATCAATCTAACCAACATTGGCAAAAAATATGTCCAATCCTTGACACATTATACCTCTTGTCAAATTAAAATTAGATCCCAACCCAAATCATAGAGCTTAGTAGCAGTAATTGCATCATTAAAGGAGACCATCAACTTTTGGATAGGTGGTCTGCACCTTTCCTCTCCTCAACAGTCTGCACCATGTTGAATTCTTCTCCAATTAACAAGGGGTTCTGACCTGACCCTGAATTACACAAATTTTTATATTCCCAAAGATGGCCAAGAACTTGACCCAATTTATATTTAGCAGCTAGTGTGAACAAATGAAATATAATAAAGTTTAGAATAATAGTTTTCACACTAGGGATACTACACACATATATGTATCATTTCAAGTAATATAGAGTTTTTTATAAAAATTCCAGTATCGATCTCATAGGGAAACGATAATTCTTTGTATAGACTTTTAGTGAAAATTTTACTTAAAACTACAGAAATTAATCTAGAAAATATAATAGCAAGTTCAGTTGTAAAGTAAAGCTACTAAATTCCTACAAGTTCTATTTAAAACTAAATGTGAATGCAAAAATTCTAAACTATGCTAAATGTAAAAGAGAGTTTTGATTATGAAAAAAATCGATTCCCTTACAATTAATTCATAATCTGTGTAGGAACCAAAAGGTTTAAAAGTATAAATGATGCATTGTGCAAATAGGAACATACATATTCTTTACCCTCTCCAGAGTGCATAAAGAACATTAGCTAATCCAAAGTTCTCGTTTATATGGTTATGCTAAGTAGATTCTAGCCTCTCACCTCCAGAGTACCCACTGTGTCCTCTCCATAGGACTAACCAGGGACTCAATTTTCAACTGTAGACCAAATTGGTAAACGATCTAGGATGTCTCCCTAGAAACACCAATTCTACACCAATCAAATCTTATCTCCCTATGTATTTGCACCAACTAGTGGACTAGGCCACCATGTCCTAAAGATTAATGTGGTATTCACTAGCTGAGTCAGATCATAGCCCTCCCGGGTCATTATGTTTCACAATAAATTTTAACATTACAAGTGACTAGTTTGCAAAGTAAATGAAAAATTAGTGAAAATACGATCACAATTTTGGAAATAAAAGAAGTTCTAAACAAATCAACTCCTCCACATGATTACTTATTATATTGCATGGAGAAAGAAAAGAAAAACTACTTAGAATTCATGGGGATAACAAAACAGAACATGATTTGTATTTAAAGTCAAGTTCACAAAACAAAACTTAAACAAAAGTATAAATACTTATCTCAAACTCTTCCCCAAGAAATCCTATTAAGTTCCATAACTTGCTTGATTCTAATAGACTCTTATAAGACTCACAAAACTTCAGCAATCACAAAGACACACCACTCTCTAACTATTGTGGTCGCCTACTTTAATGAGGGTCTAACCTACTCTAAAACTACTCCACACACACTTTTTTATTTTGGAATTCACTTATATATATAAAGCTCTAAAAATCACCAAGGGTTGCTTCAGACACCTCTTCAAAATATGTCAAAATTCATTGAATAAAGTGGTAACAGTTTCGGGCGCCTATGCGCCTAATTGTGGAACCTTGGCGCCAATCTAATCTGGACTCTGACGCTCAGGCGCCACTGCTTCTTAACTCTATTTTGTATCCATTTTCACTCATTTTCCTAGAAACTATATTTTATGTGCTTGAAACAAAAAAAACATGGAAAATACATTTCATTATAGTGGAATATCATCAAAATTGAGCATGAAATGTATATATAAAATAGGCAAGCGTAAAAAAAATTGCTAATGAAATCCCAAAGTTCCCTCCAATCATTCTTGCAAGTACCGACATGAACAATTGTATAAAAGAAGGTAAGTTGCTTTAAAGTGACTATAGCAATCATGAATTGATCTACAACAAGGATAATTTCAATATGAATGGAAAGCCTCCAGAGTATCTAAATTTTGTTATTGGTGTGAGCTTTAAAATTGAAAAAATTAGTTCTTCTCAAGTAATTTTTGTTGTTAACAACACCAACAAGTGGCTCCAATAATGCGATGAGAGATAATTTATGAATATTGATTATATGTTTAACCCTATTAGAAGTATTAACATCCGCTAGACCTCTAGCATTCCATATGAGTATTTTATACTTCATTATAAAAATTTTTGATTGCCCCCAATTCTTCCTGGGAGGGGATAGTCCCTTCTTTCCATAGTAGTTGTCTGTAAAAGTTGAGGGCACAAAAATCTCTATATAGCATAGGTTCTTGAGTTCTGTTGACCCTTGTTTCTTCTTTTTCTACTTTTCTGTATGAATTATTATTCTTGTATGGTAGCTTTCATCAGAACCACATCCTCATCTTGTAAACTATTTTCTCCTAAGGAATTTGGAACAAACTCATCATTGTTGTCTGAATCTTCTTGAGTTGTGTTCTCCTGGTTAAACCCATGGGTTGAGTTCTGTTCCACCACTCACTTTCCTTTTATGTTAGTTGTGTTACTGGTTCCTTCATTAGTTTTCTAAGCATTAACATTATTACGAGTCTGTGCTAGTTGCAATTTATTGGCCTCCCTTTCATCCAGTAAAGGAACATGGCCAGCTGTATCTCTAATTGGATTAAATTATTCTTCCTCAGGTGATTGTTCAGAACTGTCATTAATCACATTAAATTTCATAGGCTTATTGCCTCTACTTATTGCAACTGCCACATTCCCCTCTCCATCATGTATCTCTTTAAGAACAACAACATTGGAAACCCCTCCATCCTTTTTTTTCAGCTTTCTTGTTATTTTTGAGTTTAGGATGAGCCACATAGCATTGCTTTAATAAATGCCTAAACATCCTACACTTATAATAATATTGTGGTTGATATTCTACTTCAGCAGTCTGTCAATAACTAGCATTGGTGGATGCAATCCAAACAGATTCTGGAAAAGGCTGGGTAATGCCTTTCCACCATTACCCTAGGTAAAGAGGTTCTGGAAAGGTTGTGGGTTGCCATGTAAACCTTCATGGGTTTGTCACAATACTTCTTTGTTGAAATAATGTAATTTTAAACCATGAAATTTCAGCCAAATTAGAACAATACGTAATTTCTCTTGATGATTGAAATCCATTTTCCACTTCAATATATTCATTGCCACCCCTTCAATATATAATACCTTCCTTGAAAATATCATGCCTTTCTTTATTCATTTTATTCATAATGTGCCCACCACCCATCAGTCCCACATTCCAATTTCCTTTTAGCTTTAAGTCTGAGAAGCGTTTTCACACTACCTCCATCTTTGGATAAGAATAAGTTGATTTTCCTACCAGGGTGAACTAAATGGGGTTGTAGAGTCACTTTTAGAGTAAAATAATGCTGGTCTTCCATTTTTTCATGTTGCTTTCTTAAGGTAACCAGTGTTGTCATTTGCCTCCATACGCTCATGAAATTGTTGAGGGAAAAAAATTTGACGAACTTCGGAAACGCTTTTTGAGATTAATAAAGCTCTTATTTGGCCCTTCCAACGCCTAAAGATAAGTAGGTCTCTCCATGAATTACAAATGTGTTCCCGCCTACTCGATGAAATACTAAACTTGAACAAAAATTACCAAATGGAAAAACCACTTCCAAGAACAACACAAATCAACCTCCATCACATAAATAAACCCAAAACAGTGCTCGAGCAGTCAGGAAAGATTAGAAACCAAAGTCATTCCTACAAACCCTAAAGGAGGCGGTAGGAGAAGGAAGAGCATCCATTCTTATTCTCAAATTAATATATATATATATATATATATATATATATATATATATATATATATATATATATATATATATATATATATATATATATATATATATATATATATATATATATATATATATATATATATATATATATATATATATATATATATATGTTTATTTTTTTATTTTAATATGACAATTTAATTTACTTACCAATCCAATAATTTAATTTAATTATGATCTCTTTTAATGTAATAGTCTAAATTTTAAATAAGAAAGCTTTTGATTCTTTGACTTTTAAAAAAGACTATTGATATTAACTTTTGATTTGTAGCTAAACATAAAATATATAAGTAAACATGCAAACATAAAAGACAAGTAATTCATAAAATATATAAGTAAAGGACAAAAAAAATAATATCAATATGCAAGAAACAAGTAATTCATATCATAGTGGAGAAGTACTAACATGAAAAAGACCATAAAACAATAACATCAAACAAAAGAGTCTCATAACATAGTCTTGTGTAGAAATAGATAAGCACATCACTTCGGTTCAAGGATCACAAAACATGAAATCACATAAAAATAAACATTAACGTCCTCAAAGCATGAAGTGATGGTAGGAATCTAATCACTAAAGCTGTAAATCAGCATCCTCCTCAACATAATCATCATGGTCATCATCTTTATCTCATCCGCGGGCTCAACAAACTCCTCATAATGTACAAAGGGTGGTGTAGTAGTGAACTGGGCTAAACTCGGGTTTGTGTAGTTGGCAATGCTAAATATGTCCACCAACGATATTTTGTATTGTGTTTGATGCCCGTACTGGCGTTGTTGCTGGTCAATATAATGGTCAAAGCGCCAACCCATGATAGGCCACTACCACTGAATAATGACTACAATATTGCTCAAGTTGTCTAATCCCTCAGAAATTGAAGATGAATGTCGAGCTCGTGAGGGCTTAGGCCTAGAAGAATTCTCACCTCTCTTAAATATTGTATTCTCATACGAAGCAAAAGTTTCTTAATTCATGGCTCGACTAAGATTAAGTTGCTCTTCCAACTCTAACACATAACACCCACCTTAACACAAAAGGCTAAATCACTAATGGATGGCCAGTGCCAATTGTAGTCCCTCCCTTAATGATATTCTAGATTAAGAAATAAATGACAATCCCTATATTAATGGAGTTTTATTTCCAAATATATAAATTAAGAAAACTCAATCTCAAGTCACATTACTAATATTAAAATTTCTACAGAAATAAAATAATGACAAGTCTTTAACTCCACATTCAAGGATGTGGTAGAGTAATCGATCATTTTCTTATCTCTAATAAGTCAATGGGCACAAGAATCAGTCAGCAAAGTAATAATCTCAACAAGATCAGACTCATAAGGCATAAACATGGAATACTCATCCTAAGAAATATTTGGGAGTCTAAAGTATAATTGATGTAAGCAATTCAAAGGTTGCCATCACCATTTCCATATTAGAGAACTTGCCCTAAGGTTTCAGAGCCTTCACCATGGAGATCTTTGAAAATCAATCGGCTAGAGAGATGTAAAGCAAATATGGAATAACAAATGAGCCAGTCATGCCCAATTTCTAAGAAGCACTCTCTTATAATAACATAGCCCATGAATATCCTGAAGGACTCTCTTGTGAAGTAATGGGTTGTCTATCAAATTATAGTGATTCAACCTCTGCTCGATAACCTAGAGTCATTCTGTCAACAAGGGCTTCTCACCTAGGAATCAATGGTCGACAACCAGACTAGAACAACTGAGCGAGAGCCAAGTAATTAGAGTTAGCCTTGCCAAACCGAACACTATTAAAGGTTGATCGGCAATCCAGATTCAACGCAATCGAGCAAGCAGATCTTGTTGAACCAAGACCCATTAATTTTAGTCGAACAAGTAAGATGATAATCGAGCCATAAATGTACATGTAAAATACTTAAGAAAATCATGTATTGCCTCAGTTAAAGTAAGGGCAAACATATATATTCACATATTGTGCCCCATTATCCATAAATCAAGGAATCATTTTGTGAGAAAGTGTTAATCAATAAAATTGATTACAGTTCATTACAGTGCATCTCTCTCTCTCTCTCTCTCTCATGTGTCTTGCGCTCTATTTCTTATGTGTAGTTCATATATATTTTGAGACTCACCAACCATTTTTTAGGAATATTTACATATATAAAACTCAAATCTTATGCATTTATTCGAATGTTGGCAATGAATTCCAAAATGTCGTCGCACCAAATGTCATCAGATTGCTCGATTTCATGTGCCTAACATCAGAATTTCATGTATTTTCTTAAGTAATATTAAACATTTTCATATGATTCAAACTTTAAGGAATTTAACAAAAATACTAATTTACATTTTTAATAATTGATTAATTAAACGGCTGCATTGCAGGTAAACATGCGAATTAGACGTCAGTTTTATAAATAAAATAATAATAATAATAATAATAAACCCAAAAAAAGTCATTTCAGTCACTAATTTGCACTAAACAAATGGGCTCCGTTAGTTAATTAAGCAATAATTAATGACTAATCGAGCATAATAAGCATTAATCTTTCTTTTAATTACAAGTCCGGTTGCCTAGGAATAACTGTAACTAAATTTGTCTTCTTCCTTTATAAAATACATTAGTTACAGAGAAATTCTTTTTATTATATTTAATGAGATCAGCTTTACAAAATAATGCAATATTTTCTCACAGCCGCGCCGGCCCCTTATTTTGTTGGAAAAATTATTATATCAGTACTTCACACATAGAGCTGCTTGTAGAGTACAGTTTCGAGCTGACACGTGAAAAGTTGAGGCTCACCTGCACAAAAAATGAAAATAAGACTGAAAACGCACGGCCCGACCCGACCGAATATTCTCCCGCATTATTCTGAATATTTTTCATGTTATTCATGTGTTATTTGTGTGTTATTGAAATGTTATACATGTCATGTAATTTTTTTTTGCATTTTTAAATTATTCATGAGTAATACCTCAATAACACACCAATAACACATGAATAACATGGAAAATATTCAGAATAATGCGAAGAGAATACTCTATTAATACGGTCGAGCAGTGTCGCGCGTTTTTAATGTGTTATTGGTTTGTTATTCATGTGTTATTATTGTGTTATTGAAGTAATATTTTCCGCATTATTCATATTTTATTGGTATTATTATTTAAATAATAATAATATCTCAAAATCAACTTAATAACATATTAATAATATATCAATAATACATAAATAACACGAAAAATATTCAGAATAATTCAAAGGGAATATTTCACGTTCGGGTCATCTTTGAATGGTATAAATATAAAATAAAAAATGTAGATATAATTATAAATACATAAAAATTAGGTAATATGTATGTAAATGCTGCTTTTTCCTTCGAGCAAAGTCATGGGCATATACTTTCTAGAAGTGTGGCCCACAAGAAACTAGCCGTTCTTCATTTCCCAACTTTTTAAATTTCAGATCTTTCTTGTGATATCATAATGATGAGGATGGAGAGCTATAAAGTAAAACTACATATATGCATTTATTTTATTAGGTGTTTCATTTGCCGAAAATTGAAAATAAAAAATTTTGTATTATTTCATTTTTATATTTCATTTTATTTTCTTAATGTATTTGTAAAACATTCTATTTTAAATTAAAATTACTTTTATTTTTATTCCAACTAAATAAAATATTCTAAATTCATGCATTTTATGAACCCACAATATCATCAGTTACTTCTATGGCTGTCAAAACGGCTCGTTATTCGCGAACAACTCGTGTTCGGCTCGTTTTGACTCGAAATACTACTAATCATATATATATATATATATATATATATATATATATATATATATATTTGATGAGTAGTATTTTTAAAAAGTTTAATTAACTACATGGCTACAAAGATTTATAATCAATTAAAAGTATGAATTAAGAAATTAGAATAAAATTATTAAATTAGATTCAAATGATGTTTTAAATCTTGCCCTAATCCTTAACATATTATGGCTACGTGATTAGGGTTGTCAAAACGACACTTTGTTCATGAACGGCTCGTGTTCGGTTCGCTAAGCAAATGAGCCGAACACGAACACACTTTTTGAGCTCGAAATATAAATGAGTCGAACACAAACTTAGCCTTAACTCACTCACGTTTGGCTCGTTTACACCCCTAGTTACATCAACTGAGATAATATTATATTTTTCTAGTGTTTCTTTCTTGTATAGTGATTTATGTAACCCAAACTTATAAATATAAGATGCAAATATTTCACATAAATTAGAATTTAGTTTGTTAATTTTTTTTAAGTAAATAAAAATTTTAAAGTTAGCCTAATAACATAATTTATTGACTTATCATAACTTTTGAAGAACATAATAGAGGTCTTGTATCACTGCCGTCTGTCACCTTTCAAAAGAGCCTTTATTGGTGGTGGGCATCCCAGAACTTAAATACTGTTTTTCGACCCTACACCTAGCCAATGTGGGATTATTTGTCCGTGACATTCTCCACCGAGGGTTCTACTAGACCATGGAGAGCCCACACACATGGCAGACAGTAATCTGCTCTGATACCACTTGTCACCTCCCAAAAGAGTCATTATGGGTGGTGGGCAGTCCAGGACTTAAATACTGTTTTTCGACCCTACACCTAGTCAATGTGGGACTAGTTGTCCGTGACACGTCGCTCGAAAGCATTAGAAAAGGATTCCATTGAAGCCCAAAGGGACGCGTGGAACGTACATAAAATTCCCTTTTTGTTTTTTGGAATCATAAAGTTTTGATTACAAGTGTACTAATTGTAGTTTGGCAACTGCATTCGGTGGCAAGTCAGGGACCCATCTAGTTCTAGTTTTCTTATTTGNAAAATATAGATATATTTATAAATACATAAAAATTTGTTGTTATGTATGTAAATGCTGTTTTTTCCTTAAGAGCAAAGTCATGGGCATATACTTTTCAGAAGTGTGGCCCACAAGAAACTAGCCGTTCTTCATTTCCTAACTTTTTAAATTTCAGATCTTTCTTGTGATATCATAATGATGAGGATGGAGAGCTATAAAGTAAAACTACATATATGCATTTATTTTATTAGGTGTTTCATTTGCCGAAAATTGAAAATAAAAAATTTTGTATTATTTCATTTTTATATTTCATTTTATTTTCTTAATGTATTTGTAAAACATTCTATTTTAAATTAAAATTACTTTTATTTTTATTCCAACTAAATAAAATATTCTAAATTCATGCATTTTATGAACCCACAATATCATCAGTTACTTCTATGGCTGTCAAAACGGCTCGTTATTCGCGAACAACTCGTGTTCGGCTCGTTTTGACTCGAAATACTACTAATCATATATATATATATATATATATATATATATATATATATATATATTTGATGAGTAGTATTTTTAAAAAGTTTAATTAACTACATGGCTACAAAGATTTATAATCAATTAAAAGTATGAATTAAGAAATTAGAATAAAATTATTAAATTAGATTCAAATGATGTTTTAAATCTTGCCCTAATCCTTAACATATTATGGCTACGTGATTAGGGTTGTCAAAACGACACTTTGTTCATGAACGGCTCGTGTTCGGTTCGCTAAGCAAATGAGCCGAACACGAACACACTTTTTGAGCTCGAAATATAAATGAGTCGAACACAAACTTAGCCTTAACTCACTCACGTTTGGCTCGTTTACACCCCTAGTTACATCAACTGAGATAATATTATATTTTTCTAGTGTTTCTTTCTTGTATAGTGATTTATGTAACCCAAACTTATAAATATAAGATGCAAATATTTCACATAAATTAGAATTTAGTTTGTTAATTTTTTTTAAGTAAATAAAAATTTTAAAGTTAGCCTAATAACATAATTTATTGACTTATCATAACTTTTGAAGAACATAATAGAGGTCTTGTATCACTGCCGTCTGTCACCTTTCAAAAGAGCCTTTATTGGTGGTGAGCATCCCAGAACTTAAATACTGTTTTTCGACCCTACACCTAGCCAATGTGAGATTATTTGTCCGTGACATTCTCCACCGAGGGTTCTACTAGACCATGGAGAGCCCACACACATGGCAGACAGTAATCTGCTCTGATACCACTTGTCACCTCCCAAAAGAGTCATTATGGGTGGTGGGCAGTCCAGGACTTAAATACTGTTTTTCGACCCTACACCTAGTCAATGTGGGACTAGTTGTCCGTGACACGTCGCTCGAAAGCATTAGAAAAGGATTCCATTGAAGCCCAAAGGGACGCGTGGAACGTACATAAAATTCCCTTTTTGTTTTTTGGAATCATAAAGTTTTGATTACAAGTGTACTAATTGTTGTTTGGCAACTGCATTCGCTGGCAAGTCAGGGACCCATCTAGTTCTAGTTTTCTTATTTGAATTGTTGTTTCTGGAAGGAAAAGACAAGACATTGTGGGTGTAGATGTTTGTGGAAAATTTTTACACGTTACTAGGTTCGTAATTAATATTAGTTAAAGAAGTCGTTATATTATTTTTAGACATATTAATATATTAAAAAATGTGTGAAAAACACAGTCAATGAATGAAACATTACTCAATTAATGAAATATTATGTTAGAGAATTGTTAAGAGATTGATAGATAGAGAAGTAGTAGACAGACAAAATGTGTTCTTTTTTCATAATATTGATCCTTATTTATAGGTCTAGGTCTCAATATTACATAAGTACATATTAGCTCCCTCATTATTAACTTTTCGGGAGGGCTTTTGGGTAATTGCTTGCATATAACAAAAACAGGGGTTGATTCGATCGGTAAGGGTTGTTGATCGCATGATAATCCTTTGTTCGGTCGAAATATAGTCCGAAAGAATGCTCCCCGTCAATCGTCATGAAGGCTCATTACCGCCATATGAAACTTTCTCTAGGCGTTTTTTGCCAATCGTTCGGATACGGCGCTTCGTTCGTCGATACTCATCTGAAAAGTGTCGTTTGTAACCAATCGCTTAGTTGTCCACACCTCCTTCCTGAGCTGCCCATCTGCTTTGAGATTCTTGGTGGTACATTTTTATGTCAGTATTTTTAATTCCCCGATTTTCTTGCTTCTCGTAAGCTGTTCAGTACACGACTATAAGAGAATCTTTTAACATGTATAAAATAGTTAAATAATATTATTGCACAATAATGGACTTCCCTGAATTTCCATGCTCGGGCAATTATAAATAGGCTTTGAGGCAAGGGAGGCATGCACCGTCTCAGTCTCTTCTGGCTCCGTTGTTTCGTGTCCTACTTACTTGTTTTTTTCACGATATCTAGCGAAGAAGCTCCATCTTCTGATAAGAGTGTCTTTCTCAAGGCTATGAGCAACATGCGGGCCAGCAAGTTAGACATGAAGCACAAACCAGTGGATGAAGTACTAACGGAAGTGGTGCGTAGGAAGAGAGTTGTGTTCAAGTCCGAAGGTGGCGGTCGTGCGAGATGTTATGGTTCTTCTGGTTTCCTTGCTGGCTCTCCTTAGAAGAGGGTTGTGGCACAGTTAAGAGGCCACTCTGACAACCATCCACTGCATGGGATGAATGTTCCTGTTGCGGGAGAAAGATTGCCCACCCATGTGGTTGTGAGGGCTGCAGCTCCCCAAAGGAGTGTTGAGGTGGTGGTTGCTAAGGCCGAGACATGGCTTCGTTCTATTAGGAGCAGTTTCTCTTCTAAAGATGGAGGACCAAAAAAAGCCAGTGAGAACCTTTCTATTGTACCACATCTGAATGGGGGTTGATTCTTGGTAAGTAGTTTGATTAGTTCTTTGCATCTCTCTTTTAGCAAATGACTTCCTGACTATTGATTCTGTATCGACAGATACCAATGTTAATCCTGAAGACAATGCGGCAATGGTGGACAAGGTTGTAGCAGAGGGGATGAATATGGGACAAGTCAGTGCGGGAGGAGGAGATATGGCAAAGCTGAGCGCACCAGAGCAAGGTGCTCAGCGGGATGTTGAGGGCCTGGGTGCTGGAGGCCACAGTGATGGTCTTCATGCTTCATTTGGTGCCACGAGGGAGGAGGAGGCGACAAGAGGGTGTCGTGTGTCTTCTGGCTTCATGTTGTGCTATCTTGCTAAGATGGAGGAGTGTTTTCTCTGTTTCATGAGTTACCCTCTAGGAGACGGCGATAGGAGAGTTATTGAGGTTCTTGAGAGGGTTGAAATGGTGGCGAGAGATGTTTTTGGACTGCGCAGGGAACTCGCGACGTTTTAGGGGAGAGATGCTTGCCAACCGTTGGGAAGTTACTCATTTGTGTTCGAAGTTGTTGGCCGTTAGAGAGGCCCTCACCGCTCAAGCTACAGATAGCTAGAATGACATTTTCATGTTGCGCGACAAGTTTAGGGATGAATAGCTTCACTATCAAGGGTTTGTCTTAGGTAAAGCCGCAAACATCTGT
This sequence comes from Phalaenopsis aphrodite, assembly GCA_003013225.1. Classification (NCBI taxonomy): domain Eukaryota; kingdom Viridiplantae; phylum Streptophyta; class Magnoliopsida; order Asparagales; family Orchidaceae; genus Phalaenopsis; species Phalaenopsis aphrodite. The sequence continues at coordinate 123,238 of NEWO01000382.1, forward strand.
TTAGTTTGATTTTTGAAGTTCCCTTTCTTTTTGTATATAAATAAATAAGAAATAAAATAAATAAAATACTTTTTTACATCTTTGTGTATATATATGTATGTATATATATGGATGACGTGTATACGTATGTATACGTACATATGAATATATAAATCAATCATTAACTTCTAAGGTATCATTTCCCGTGTGTATATATACGTATCGATGGTACTATTTCTGTCAGTGATTGCTTTATATGGATGACAGTTGCATCGGTGGTGTTTTGACTTATAAGATATCATTTCCTGTGTGTATATATACGTATGGGATCCTACACGTGTTGAGATCTTATGTTCCTTTTCTTCCCTTTAGTTGTGATGTTGTTCTTTTCTTTTATTAGGTTTTGCCATCCTTTCCTTCTTATTTCCTGTCTAGCGCAATAGACTTCATGGATCAAAAATGCTCTCAAGAGTCATTTAGTTAAATTCTTGTCACAGAGGTTTTGGTTTTTTCGAGGGCGGGCATGGAGGAGAACTAGGATTGTTGTGTTATGGATCCAACAATTCTCTTATGACCGGTCGAGAACCATGAACAAGTTAGGAATGACTTATTTCTTGACATTGTCTTCTAAAAGGATCATTTTAAGATGGGTCTTCGGTTGATGTTTTATTGCGAGTTGTATTCAATCTTCAACTGATATGTCATTATTCCAACTCAGATCCTTCCAAACTCTATCACTGCTATCATGACCTGCATGCTCTTCTACCGGAGGATGAACTTCCTGGGTCGATCAAATTCTTCAATCATTTCTTCTCCTTCTGGATCGGTCACGATGGTGACATGCACTTTGCCACTGACATCATGATTCAATTGTTGGGGCTAGAGAATAAAGTGAAGAAATGGGAAACGAAGTTCTTGATCGCCTCATGTGGGGACAGATGGGGGATCTACACTTCTCCTATAGAGTGTGAGGTGATGGAAATAAAGACCATGCTCGGGAAGGTTCAATACCACAGAGTATTTATCGAGGAACAATGCCTCTCCCTATTTCAGTACCTCGATCCCAATGTGATCGAAAAATGATTTGTCTAGATGGTGTCAATACTAAGACTGAGGATCTATAGAAATCGGCCGATGATAAAGAGTTCACTCGGTAGAGAATTATCAAAGAGATGATGGCTTTAAAGAGGCCCGGTAGGAGAGGTAGTCTTCTCTCTCTTGGTAGAGGTCAGGGTTGGTCTAACTCGGCCAGGTTGGCTTAGGGGAATGGTGAAGGACGACATATCCTCTCATTTTTTCTTGTGTGAAACACATTTTCATGACTTTTGTGTAATTTGTTAGGTTCTTCGAAAGGGAGCGAGGGGGACTCTTCATGTCTGTGTATCCTTCTTGAGTCAGGAAGACCAACGATGTGCCTATCGATTAGAGGAGTTATGGCAAAAACCAGGGGGGCTCATACATTCCTCTATGAGTTGGGTGAGGTGAGTCATGCCTTCCACCCAATCTCCTTTAAGGCTGATTCTGAGAAGAGACAAGAGGTCATACATCGGATGGAGAGTGAAGTTCCACTGATGGAAGGACAAACTCATGTCTCTGATGTTGAATTTCCCCTCCGCCCGTGCAAGAGGGGTGGTTTAACTAGAGTTGTCATCCTCATACAATCAAGGAGTTGGTATCTAGACGAGCAATCACTATGCTCTCATTAGGGTTCCTTGCCAACCCACTAAATGGAAACTATCCCTCTATCTTGATTGACATGTTCTAGTCTCAAGCTTCAAGAGGAACTTGAAGTCGATGGATAGAAGGGATATGTTTCAATCAGTTGATTTTTATCATGACCTTGTCTGGGAGGCTTCGCACTTCCAGACCCACTTCTAGGCCCTCCTCTTGACAAAGCTAAGGAGAACGTCTAGTAGTCCACATCGAGGGTCTAAAATTTGAAGTGTAAACTCTTTATGCAAGAAGAGAAATTGAGTCTTTCCCTCAAGAGGTATCAAATAATTGCCCAACAACATGACGAAGAGGTGGTGTTTCTTCTTAAGGAAAACTAGGAGCTTACATAAAATAATGTCTTTGATGGTCACCAAAGAGGTGTATGTCGATGGGCTTTCTTGCCAGATCGTAGTTGGTAACTCCCTCGCAATCAAGAGGTTTGTGAAGCACAAGCTAATGAAACCTAAGTTGCAAAACTTGGAGGAATTTGGGAAACTTCTTTCAGATTTTTAGAACGAGGAGGAGTTTGCGAACCAAGAGCCGATTGGTGCAAAAGGGACTAGGGAGGCAAACTTCGAGGAGTCCTTAAATGCCTAGTGTTAAAGAAGTTCCATTTTGTTTGTTTTTGTTTCTCTTTCTTTTTTCTTTTTTTTGTTTCATTGTAAAGGAGATCACATTTTGTATCCTGCAAATGAAATGTCAAAATATATAAAATTTTTTGAGGCTGAGGGATTCATTGTCCCAACCTTTTTATAGCAAATTTAGGATGATTTTGTTTGCGGCCTCCACCTGTCCATTTATTCGTGGGTGACGTAGGGAAGAAAACTTGAGGTTGATCCCTTGACTCTTCCAGAAGTCTTGAACTCCTTTGTCAGTAATTATGATGAGAGATAACTCTATCGGCAAATCAGATCAGTCTAGTGAAGTTTAAAACTACTTCCTTAGTTATGTGTGCTAGGGGTTTACCTCTACTTTTTGGAGAAATAGCTGACGACCACTAGTAGAAATTTATGTTGTCCTTTTGACGGGGGGAAAGGCCCTAAAATGTTGAGGTCCCACATGATGAACTACCAAGAAATGACAATTAGGTGAAGTTCTTAGGACGACTGATGGTGCAATGGTCCATACTTTTGACATTGTGTGAACCTTCAAAAATATTTTTTGGCGTCCTTAAGTGAGCTCGGCTAGAAGTAGCATTGTGTTGAATTCAGTGAGCTTGTGTCTTTCCTCCGGAATGGCTCCCACATTCCCCTTCTTGGAGTATGTCCTCAACCTCATCCTCTGCAATACACTTTAGGTATAAGGACTTGGTTGACTTCTTGAAAATTTTTCCTTCGATTGGTAAGTATTGGGCAGCTTTATACTTGAATCTCCTATGATCGGTGACTTCTTTGCCGATCTCTTTTGTACTGAGGCACTGGATGTATGAGCTCATCTAGCTTTTATTCTCCTCCTGATGTATCTCCATTTCTTGTGGTTATTTGATTTAGGGTCGATCAAGTCTCTTTGGTAGCCTCTCCATTAGATGAAGGCTTCGGGCTAGGAGGTCGACAACCTAATTTTCCTCCATTTGGACATGTTTGATTCTAAAGCTGATTAAGGGACGAATTTTCGTCTTCACCTTCCTAAGGTACTTCAACATATTTTCATCCTTGACTTCAAATTCCTCGCTAATCTGGTTCACTATGAGTTGGGAATCACCTTTACCATTATGTGAAGGACTCACATCTCTGAGGATAAGCAAAGTCCTACAATAAAAGCCTCATATTTTGGTTTGTTGTTAGTCAATAAAAAATTTACCTCGATTGAGTGGTAGACATTTTCTCATGCAGGGCTACACAAGAAAAATCCAAGTTCAACACTTGGTTGGTTGGATGCCGCATCGGTAAACAAGGTCAAGGTCGATTCGTTGATCGCCAAATCCTTGTTTGCCCCTCTTAGTTTAGAGAAATCTGCAACAACTTGTGCTTTTATTATCGTATGGGGGGGGGGGTAAAGTAGATATCAAACTCACTGAGTTCCACAACCCATTTGAGTAGTAGATCAGAATGCTCTGGCTTGGTTAGAACAAAATTTAGTGGGTGATCCATGATAACTTGTATGGGGTGTACCTGAAAGTATGGTTAGAGCCTCCATGCTGCAATGGCCAAGGCAAATATCAGTTTCTCCATTATAGGATATCAAAATTCAGTGCCCTTAAGAACTTGGCTGGTGTAGTACACTATATGATGCTTTCCGTGCTCTTTAAGTGTTAGAAATGTTTCTTTTAAATCTTCAATATGTTGTTCGACTGACCAATTCTTAACCAGTACATCATCGATATACACCTCACTATTCCTTCCTTTTTTATTAATAAAGATTACATCTATGAGTTTTTATTAAGTTGCCCTGACATTTTTAAACCCAAAGGGCATTATTTTATAACGGAAAACTCCCTCACAATTAATAAAGGCTGTTTTCTCCACGTCGGTTGGTTGCAACTTGATCTTGTGGTATCCAAAAAATGCATCAAAGAAACTCGGGACCGATTCTCTTACTATCGAATCTACATAAGCATTGATCCTCAGCAGAGGATAAGAGTCTTTTTAATAAGTGGAGTTTAGGTCAGTGAAGTCCACGTGCATCCTCTACTTTTTTTTGCCCTTTTGGACCATTACTATGTTGGAGACCCAGGTGAAGTTTTGTACTTCCCGAATGTACTCCACCTCTTCCAACTTCTGCACTTCCTTTTGAATGAATCCCATCAACGTCAAGTTCAAATTCCCGATCTTCTACTTCATGGGTCGAGCCTATGGATCAACATTCAACCTGTGGTTCGCAACATTGATCGACATGCCCGACAGCTCAACGGTCGTCCATTCAAAACATCTTAGTTTTCTCAGAGGGTTTGGAACAACAACTCTTTATTACCTATGTAAAAAGCTTCGCTTATCAAAAAAAATCTAGATGCTTCCCCTTCGACCATCGGAACCCCGTGAGTGACCTCACTGGTCTCGAGGCCACCTTCCCTCGTGTTTGGGATGTTGAGGGTATCGTGCTCTACATTGCTTATATCCTGTAAGTAGTAGACATGGAACTGCTTCATATCACCTCTAATCGTAACAATTTCTCCAATGCCAATAAACTTGCAACGACATCATATGTAGAGAATACAACCCTGAAATTGCTCAATAGCGATCAACCGAATATAGCGTTATAAGTTGGGAGCAAATTCAGCTACCACAGGGATCTGGCGCTCTCCTTGGGCCTCAAAGAACTAACAAACTGTGATAGGAAAAGTTTTTTGAACTCCACAAAATAAGTGATCGCCCCATGGGCAATCCGTTGAACCACCTTGATGCAGTCGATCTTAGCGTCGTGAAGAAGAGCTTATACTTGAGGGCATCATAAATTTTTAACATGCATATGAACAATTCAAACGACGTGAGATGGTTGTTAGGATCTGATCGTACTTTACACATCTCTAAAACTGGCATCTTGAACTTCTTTGTGGTTCAACTTTGGAGACCTATAGGAAGAAAGTGTTCTTTGACTACCTCTATACCTCGGTCTGCATTGGCTGATTCCTCTTCTTTACAGGGGTAGATCCGGAGCTATCTTGGTATAAACTATCATCGGGTTTATTCTGCAAGTGGATCACCCTCCTTCCAATATTGGTTGGTGGTTTCCCTTGTGGAGTGTTGAGTGTTTCTTGTCATGTTGGCTCTTCTGCTGGAACAGAGGCAACTACCATGGTAGCGAGTGCCTCAAGGACTACTCCGAACTGTCCTGACATCTAATTTGTAATTAGCTTTATTGAACAAATTCTTCTATGAACTCTCGGGTGCATGTTGCTTCTCCTATGTTCCCCTGGCTAGACTTTCCCTGTTGTTGTTGTTGTTAGGCTCTTGTTCTGATGACATATTTCCACGCTCACTGCACCTTAAAGATTGTTCAATCCAAAAAATGTCTGGGAAACACACCCAAGGAATGAAAAGTTCTATTATGGAGTGGTTAAGAGTGAGAGAGAGAAAGAGAGAGCAGTAGTAGACATAAAAAATGTGTTCTTTAATCATAATATGGACCCCTATTTATAGGCATATGTCTCAATATTACAAAAGTACATATTAGCCCCCTCATTATTAACTTTTAAGAAGGTGCTTTTGGGTAATTATGTAGTTATTTGGATATAATAAAACCTAGGGTCAATTAGATCAATGAGAGTTGTTGATCGCATGACAATCTTTAGTTTGGTCGATATATAGTCCGAAAGAGTGCTCCTCGTCAATCGTCCTAAAGGCTAATTACTACCCTACAAGACTTTCTCTGAGCGTCTTCTTTCTATTGTTCGGATAAGGTGCTTTATTTACCAATACTCATCTTTAAATGATCGTTGATAGCTTTTCTCTCGGTCGTTTGTACCTCCTTCCTAAGTCGCCTATCTGCTCTCAGGTTCATACTGACACATTTTTTATGTTTACAGGACATTTGTAATAAATGCAAAATATATTATGTTAATCCTAATTTAATAAATACTAACATTTATCTCAACTTATTTTCTTAGCATTTTTTATGGTTGGAACTTTTTTTCCCCCTTTACAAGACATGGCCATGAAAACACCACGTCGGTAGATTAATTGATTGAATTATTGTTTTATTTAGTGGATGATGTTGGAAGGTAATATTTTAATATTAAATTCATTTGGTATAAGCAACGCAACATACCAACATTTTCTCTCTATTTTAAAGAATACACATCATAAGTTTGAATCCTATTTATGGTCTCATTGAAATTAAAATTTAATTTGTTTTTAATTTCAGCATAATTCTATTTGTGGTTTGTCATGTGCCCTCCTTTTTCAAGAAAAATATTACATCAGGACTTCTAACGTAGAGCTACGTTTTGAATACATTAATATGCGGACACGTGGCTTCAAGGAAACGCGCGTACTTGCCTGTGATCCGGCCCGGTAACACAGGAGAATATTCCTCATGCGTTATTCCACGTTATTCATGTGTTATTGTGGTGTTTTTGATTTGTCATTGCGTTATTATAACACCGAAAATATTCTCATAACACAATAACACATGAATACCAACACAATAACACTTAAATAATATGGAATAACACGGGAAGAATATTCTCTTGCGTTAAAACGATTTTATTTTTATTTTTTCTATCACCTTCATGTGTCCTCATATCAGTGAACTCCGAACGTAGCTCTACATTAGGAATCCTGATGTAATATTTTCCCCTTTTCATGTTCGCCCTCATATTTCTTATGTGCAATTTTATCAATTTTTACAAAAAATATTTCCATATATTTGCTTGTGGTCTTAGTTAAAATTTTTAGATTATCATATAACTTAAAATTTTCATACTTTAAGAAGACTTCATGCGCAATCCAAGTTATAATCATGACGTCAAAAGACGGTTAATGGTCTGAAAATAAGTCTTTTTATCCTTGATTTGAGAAGCAAATGACAAAAGTCACATCAGCCCTCAGTTATCTANAAATTTTTAACATGCATATGAACAATTCAAACGACATGAGATGGTTGTTAGGATTCTATCGTCCTTTACACATCTCTAAAACTGGCATCTTGAACTTCTTTGTGGTTCAACTTTGGAGACCTATAGGAAGAAAGTGTTCTTTGACTGCCTCTATACCTCGGTCTGCATTGGCTGATTCCTCTCCTCTACAGGGGTAGATCCGGAGCTATCTTGGTATAAACTATCATCAGGTTTATTCTGCAAGTGGATCACCCTCCTTCCAATATTGGTTGGTGGTTTCCCTTATGGAGTGTTGAGTGTTTCTTGTCATGTTGGCTCTTCTGCTGGAACAGAGGCAACTACCATGGTAGCGAGTGCCTCAAGGACTACTCTGAACTGTCCTGACATCTAATTTGTAATTAGCTTTACTGAACAAATTCTTCTATGAACTCTCGGGTGCATGTTGCTTCTCCTATGTTCCCCTGGTTAGACTCTCCCTGTTGTTGCTGTTAGGCTCTTGTTCTGATGACATATTTACACGCTCAATGCACCTTAAAGATTGTTTGATCTAAAAAATGTCTGGGAAACACACCCAAGAAATGAAAAGTTCTTTTATGGAGTGGTTAAGAGTGAGAGAGAGAAAGAGAGAGCAGTAGTAGACAGACAAAATGCGTTCTTTAATTATAATATGGACCCCTATTTATAGGCATATGTCTCAATATTACAAAAGTACATATTAGCCCCCTCATTATTAACTTTTAAGAAGGTGCTTTTGGGTAATTATGTAGTTATTTGGATATAATAAAACCTAGGGTCAATTAGATCAATGAGAGTTGTTGATCGCATGACAATCTTTAGTTTGGTCGATATATAGTCCGAAAGAGTGCTCCTCGTCAATCGTCCTAAAGGCTAATTACTACCCTACAAGACTTTCTCTGAGCGTCTTCTTTCTATTGTTCGGATAAGGTGCTTTATTTACCAATACTCATCTTTAAATGATCGTTGATAGCTTTTCTCTCGGTCGTTTGTACCTCCTTCCTAAGTCGCCTATCTGCTCTCAGGTTCATACTGACACATTTTTTATGTTTACAGGACATTTGTAATAAATGCAAAATATATTATGTTAATCCTAATTTAATAAATACTAACATTTATCTCAACTTATTTTCTTAGCATTTTTTATGGTTGGAACTTTTTTTCCCCCTTTACAAGACATGGCCATGAAAACACCACGTCGGTGGATTAATTGATTGAATTATTGTTTTATTTAGTGGATGATGTTGGAAGGTAATATTTTAATATTAAATTCATTTGGTATAAGCAACGCAACATACCAACATATTCTCTCTATTTTAAAGAATACACATCATAAGTTTGAATCCTATTTATGGTCTCATTGAAATTAAAATTTAATTTGTTTTTAATTTCAGCATAATTCTATTTGTGGTTTGTCATGTGCCCTCCTTTTTCAAGAAAAATTTTACATCATGACTTCTAACGTAGAGCTACATTTGAAGTACACTGATATGTGGGCACGTGGCTTCAAGGAAACGCGTGCGCTTTCCTGTGATCCGACACGATAACATAGGAGAATATTCCTCTTGTGTTATTCCACATTATTCATGTGTTATTGTGATTGTATTGATGTGTCATTGCGTTATTATAACACCGAAAATATTTCCATAATACAATAGCACATGAATACCAACACAATAACACTTAAATAATGTGAAATAACACGGGAAGAATATTCTCCCGCGTTAAAACAATTTTTTTTTTTTAATTTTTCTGTCACCTTCATGTGTCTTCATATAGTGAACTCCGAACGTAGCTCTACGTTAGGAATCCTGATGTAATATTTTTTCCCTTTTCATGTTCGCCCTCATATTTCTTATGTGCAATTTTATCAATTTTTACAAAAAATATTTCCATATATTTGCTTGTGGTCTTAGTTAAAATTTTTAGATTATCATATAACTTAAAATTTTCATACTTTAAGAAAACTTGATGTGCAATCCAAGTTATAATCATGACGTCAAAAGACTGATAATGGTCTGAAAATAAATCTTTTTTATCCTTGATTTGAGAAGCAAATGACAAAAGTCACATCAGCCCTCAATTTTAAAAGAGAATCGATTACAGTTATCTAGAATAGTATAAAATTGTAAGTTGATTTTTCCTGATCTCATCCACCATATAAAGCAATAATCATCCTAAATCATGAATACCCCAAATATCTTAGAAAATCATTCTTATCACAAAACTATATTTACTAGTCTAAAAATCATTGTTAAGCAAAAGATAGATATGCAAAAAAAAATCATGGCAGCCCCTCATTTTTATTATAAATTATTTGTCTGTGTCTTTCTCTCTCTTGTTGTGGTATATAAAATAGAATGATTGGAGATGAAGCGAAAAAATAGAATGAGAAAATTCATATCAGAAAACAGTAACATAGCGGAACACACAGATATACGTGGTTCGGTAAATTGCCTACGTCCACGGAGTTGCAGAGAAATTTTACCTAATTGATGAATTTATACTTGGTTCTTTTGTCTCTACACCGATATACACACTGAAGAAGAAGAAGTAAAACGAGGAATCACCTGTTTTTCACATATAAGAGAAATAAACTCAATTATTCTTATGCCACAAGCCAACACCAAAGAAGCAAGAATTTTTGAGAAGAAGCAAAACTCTGAAACTTCTTCTCAGATGCAACACGCCGAAGCAACACAAAAGGGGGGGAGACTTCTTCTTGTCTTTCAATCTTCTTCTTCTTCTCTCTTGATATATCTATCTATCTCTTTTTTGTCAGCCACCAAAGGGAAGAACCGTGAAGTGCGACTCTTCACGAAATACAAAGTAGGAGGCAGGAGTGGTTTCGCGAAGGGCCGAAGCGAAGCTTCTCTTCGCGACAGAGCGAGAAGGGGAGTGGGAGCAGGAAAAACCTTTTTTTTTTAAATTGATCGGGCTCCACAGTTAACGTCTCTCTCATTTCTTCTCACTAGCCTCACCCTTGATACTAAATAAAGAGCTCATTGAAGATTGGTAGGGGTATAAATAAGTCGAGTCGAGCTTAAGTCACCTTCAGTTTGAGATTTAGCTGGATTAATTTTATCGATTTTGAGCTCGAGCTTCAAGTCCATGAATTTGACCTTGTTCACGACCTGACTCGTTTATTATAAAAAAGAGAAAAAAAATATTAATTTAAGATAGTATTACAAAAAAATAACAAAGAAAATGAGTAATTAGAAGAAAAATAATAAAAAAATATTTTATATAAAAGATTTAAAATAAAAACATCAAAATTAAAATATTTTATATTTTATACAATTTTTTTTTAAAAAAATAAGCTGACACAAGAGCAGGATTTTAACTAAGTTATCAACCCATACGACGACATATTTTCACTGGCTTTAAATTTAAGGAGCAGGATTTTAAATTCTTTAATAATGTGGGACAAGAAAGAGTAAGCTTTACGGGCATTTACACACTTACCAAAGTGTAAACGAGCCGAACACGAGCGAGCTTAAAGAGTAAGCTTTACGGGCATTTACACACTTAACACTAGGGGTGTAAACGAGCTGAACACGAGCTGAGCGTGTCGTTTATATTTCGAGCTCAAAAGGTGTGGTCATGTTCAGCTCGTTTGCTTAGTGAGGCGACCACGAGCCGTTCACGACAAAAAGTCGTTTTGACAACCTTAATCACATAGCCATAAGAAGTTAAGGATTGGGGCAAGATTTAAAACTTCATTTGAATCTAATTTAATAATTTTTATTCTATTTTCTTCATCAATACTTTTAATTTATTATAAATCTTTGTAGGTTTGTAGTCAATTAATTTTTTTTTATAATTGATTAGTAATATTTCGAGCCAAAACGAGCCGAACACGAATGAACAAGTATTGTTCATGTTGTTCGTATTCGGCTCGTTAACTTAGTAAACAAGCCGAACATGAGCTATTTGCAAACAATGAGCCGTCTTGACAGCCCTACTTACCACCCACTTTCTATGTATTTACGTATTTAAAACCTAAATTTTATTTTTACATTTATACCACCAAACTTTCATACCACATTAAAAATACTACTCTTTTAATTTTTAAAAAGTGAAATGCACTTTAATAAAGTGACATTAAAATTGAAGTTTGTGTTAGATATGTGAATACATAGGAATTGAGTGGTATGTCTATATATATTTCTAACAATAAAATAATTGGGTTTTAATATTTGTTTTTTTTTTGTATTTTTTTTTAGTGTTTTAGACTTTATTTTCATCCAAAATATTTTAATATTAAACAAAAATATTATTTTAAAATTTTTGAAAAAATTTAAGTGAGTTTAATTATTTTAAGTTACTAATATAAAAACTATTTTAATTTTAAATTAAATTTTAATCTGATTTATTTAAATTAAATTAAATATTTTAGTTATAATCTATAATGAATTTTAAGTTAATATTGAACTGTAATCGAGCATCTTGACGAGCTTGTTGATGAGATAAAATGAAATTATTTCTCTTCATTTTATTTTTTTTAATTGGAATTTTACATACTTAGCACACAATTCTTTGTATTTACATATCTCGCACATAAACTTTCGTAATTATGAAGTATTTTCTTTTAATTATTTTTTGAATTTCTTTAGTTGAAAAAAAAAATTAATTTAATTGTAAATTAAGATTTGATCATATATTATTTAAATTAAATTATATTTTTTTAATTATAATTTATATTGGGTTCTTAACTCCACTTAGTTTAGTGCTTTATTATATTAATAAAAATTTAATTTATATTTAATATACATTTTAACATTAATCCTAAGTATGGTTAAGAAAATGATACTAATTTTGATATTATTAAAAAGATCTATTATTGGAGAAAGTAGTAGACATTCTCTCTCATTTTGAAAGGACTAGATGATAAATTCCTAAGAAAAACATAGTGTTGAATGGTATGGTAACAAAAAGAGCATATGATAGCAAATAATATACAAGATCTTCACTAATTAAAAAATTCTTATATATGATAAACTTCCTCTACTTGAAAGTACCAAGAAATCATTCAAAATTTGGAAGCCATGGGTGGGCCATAATGGAGAAATAAGTGCTTATCATATTAATTGAAAGATTGAGACTAATGTGTTGAGAATTTCATTTCATTTTTGGCTCAAATATTCAATTTGTTGGACTAAATATCTAGCAAGAACTAAAAATATCAAATTCACCTCAAATACACTAACATGGTATAGTCTATTTAAGGTCAAGTTCTTAAAGATCTTGTTAGCTCTTATACTTGGATTGAGAGTTTGTAAATTACAAAAAGTAATTCAAATAATTTAGTTATACAAACAAATCAAGATAGTGTATTAATATGCGAAGAGAAAGCTAAAAAATAAGCACTTATCATAAGACTCAACCAAATAGCTTCATGTTTCGAAAGTACATACAAAGTTTCTACACCTATAGATGTCAGCATGCTCATCAATATTAATGAAGAGCACATTATTTAGTTCACTTTTTGTTTCATCATTTACATTTTAGGATGAATATATGGTTGCCTGGTTAGGGGACAATCTTTTGACATTGACACTTATCTCTTGAGATAGCCTTCTGTTGGGATGGAAATCTTATACTTCAACGAGAGCATCGATCAATTAAAAAATCAAAAGAACATCATGGAAATAAGATCACACTTATTTGAGAAAGCCAGAATGAAATATTAAAATGGAAGCCTAAAAAAAATCCAAGAAACACACACTAGAATTTAGCGTGAAAACTCGAGGAATGGGAAAAAATCAAGGAGTCGCACCACCTTACAGCTTCCATGGGTGCTTCAAGATCTATAAATCCAACAATCTCTTACATGAGACTAATAACACCTAACATCTATCCTCATATTTGCATCTCAGCATGTACCATGTTCATAGACGTATTGTGGTGTGGCTCATCATCGAATACAACCCTCATGGACTCCAACTAAAGCCAAATTTAGCTTCAGTTTCTCGATAGTCACCACCTTCAACATGTCTGCAGGATTTTAAGCAAGTATCTTCTTCAAGAACAACTGCCCATCTTCTAAGGGAGGGCATATAAAATGATACTTTAGCAAATGTACTTTATCCTGCCAGATGAATTGCACTTATAATGTCACTATGAAGTCGTTTAATCTCCCACTCCTTGCTCAATTTTTTCATATAGCCTTGTAACCAAATCATCTCATAGATGGCTTCAGTGACAGTAATGTATTTGACCTCCATACTTGAAAGTGCAACAATCTTGTGCAGCCTGGAAGTAGGGCTGTAAAAGAGCCGAGCTTGAGCGAGCTCAGGCTTGGCTCGTGTTCGGCTCGTTCGAAATAGCTCGTGTTCGAGATCGGCTCGTGTTCGAAATCGGCTCGTG
>NEWO01000382.1:151843-209330 GCA_003013225.1 Phalaenopsis aphrodite
AAAAAAATTTAATTAAAAAATTTTCAACTATTGATAATATAACAAAATTTGCCATTCATCAAAAGTAATTGCGAGTTCTGCTAATAAAAGGAAAGCATTGAAATTGACCTAAACAACAATTTAAAAAATAAATTTATGAAATTGACATTGTACTCATTTAAAATGGCGAAAATTAGGAAATTTTTTAAATAATTTATGGATTTTAATTCAGTGCATTTACATACATGCCATCCAATTCTTACATGTTTTACATATCTAAGACCTAAATTTTAATTAAGTAGTATGCATGTAAATCCTCGGCAAAATACCAAAAGCACTTGAAGGCATGTGGTCCAGTATTTTAAGAAAAAAAAACCTTATATTTATTTTTTCTTCATTTGAATCTTGCGTTTGTGGTCGCCCGCCACAAATTAGAGGGAAGGCGGGGCCGCTGGTTTGACCCTGTTGCCCATGTTGCGGATCTAATATTTCCCTCGTGCCCTGCATATCGCGAAGCGGAGGGAGACGAATCTTTTGTCATAGTGTCTTGTCTAGCGAAGCCGCCCGTCTGCTGTTCTCGATCGTCTCGCGAAGCTCCCCTCACTCCCTCGAAGCCGGCCCAACTGCGGCCTCCTTCTTGCACCATCGCTTGAAGCATTTTCTCCCTTGAAGCCTGTGCTCTATAAGTGTTTGTTCTCCATTGCTTGAAGCTGTATCTTCAATTGCTTTTCCAAATTTTGTGGAAGGATTTTCACTGATGTGTGGTCCTGCTTGAGTTTATTTTTGTATTGGGTGATGCTGATGAAATTCAACATAGAAAATGATCTATGCCCCTATTTATGTTGAGGAAGAGCTTGAACAGTCAATGTATGCGAGTGTAATCTTTTCATTCGTTTAGGAACTTGGACATCGCTCTTCTATTCCCCTCTTTATTTTTGTATTGTGTGATGTTGTTAAGTGAATTGTATAACTTAAATTTTGTTCTGTTTTGAAATGAATTTATGCTTTTTAAGTACCAAATATGTGTTTGTCATAGTTCTGTTTTAAACAACATTATTAAACATGCGCAAAATGATCATTTTCTAGAAACAACTGTCTCATAACTGTTTTCACACAGCTGCGATAAACATGCAGTCAATTTTACCGCAACAGTATCCTGGGGCAGCACAGCTGTAGCTGCCCCAAACAGACGCTTAATGGCTTCTTTCAAGCAATTCGAAGATAGAAAAATTTACATGCATACCACTTAATTCATATGTATTTATATATCCCGCACCTGAAGTTTAATTTTTACTCATATATCATCTTATTTATGCATAAAAAGATAAATACTATTTTTTAAAAAATTAAAATTGCACTATATTTTTTTGAAATATAAAAGATTTGAGTGATATAGATGTGAAAAGTAAGACATAGATGTTAAATATATAAATATTTTTGTTTTAGGTGGTATCTATCTAAATGTTCTTTAAAAAGCTGAAGTTTAGATTTGTGCAAACAAGACAACTTACCACCCTTTTTGCAAGAGAAGATTATACATATTGAAGGAAAAGTTCAGACCTCATCACAAATAAGAATTGGCTTAAAAAAATATTATGATTTATTTTCTTTTAAGCGGGCCATTATAATTGGGAAATTAAGTGGGTGATAGTATACGTTTTTGATAAATTTAAATCTTATCTGATTGGAACTAAATGCACAGTTCATATTGATCACTTTGTTATTAGATATATGATGACGAAAGAGAACGCTAAGCCTAGATTAATCAGATGTGTCCTTTTAATGCAAGAATTTAATATTGAAGTAGTAGATTAGAAAGGATCTAAAAATCAAATGGTGGATCATTTACCAAGATTCACTCATGAAAATTCTTGTGCTTATTATGAAGATATTGATGAAAACTTTCCCGATGAACAGTTATTAGCTATTGATGATTGGTGTATTCTATGGTATGTTGAGATAGTTAACTATATAGTTAGCAATATTATATCCTATGGTTTGTCATACCATCAAAGAAGAAATTTTTTCCACGAAGTCAGATATTACATTTGTGATGAACAATATTTTTATAGGAAATGCAAGGATCCAGTGATAAGGTGTATACCCATAGAAGAAAACTATGAAATTATTCAGAAGTGTCACAATTCTGAATGTGGTGGGCAATTTGAAGTTTATAAAACTGCTTCTAAGATTTTACAATTTGAATTTTACTAGTCTACTCTATTTAAGAATGTTAATATATATATATATATATGTGTGTGTGTGTGTGTGTGTGTGTGTGTGTGTGTGTGTGTGAAATCTTGTGATCGATGCCAAAGAGTGGGTAATATTTTAAAGCGTAATAAATGTACTTTAATTTGATGTTTGAGGTTTAGATTTTATGGGATCTTTCATACCTTCATTTGGTAATTTATACATTCCATTAGATGTGGATTTTATCTCAAAATAAATTTTGGCAGGACTCTATCCAAATTTGATGCTTAAAGTGTTGTTAAATTTTGAAAGAAAAATATCTTTAGCAAATTTGGGATGCCTAGGGTTATTATTAGTGATAGAGGAAGTCACTTTATAAATAGAAAAATTGAGGCATTAATTTCTAAATATGGAATTAAACATTGGTTTGATACAACATACCATCTCCAGACTAGTGGTCTAGCAGAAGTGTCTAATCGAGAGATTAAAAGGATCTTAGAAAAAACTTGTCAAACCTAATCGGAAAGATTGGTCTCTGAAGCTAACTGATACATTATGGTTCTACAGAGCTGCATATAAGACATAAATAGGCATGTCATCATATAGGCTTATATTTGGAAAAGCTAGATACTTACCAGGAGAATTGAAACATAAAACTTATTGAGCGATAAAAGAATTTAATTATACTATGAAAGAAGTTAGTGAGAAGAGACTATTACAGTTAAGTAAATTAGAGGAAATTAGGCAAGAATCTTATGAAAATCTCAAGATCTATAAAGAGAAAATGAAAAAGTGGCATGATAAGAAGATTCTTAGGAAGGAATTTAAGCATAGATAAGAGATTTTGCTATTTAATTCTCATTTAAATTCATTTTCAAGAAAACTTTAGTCTAGGTGGTCATGACCATTTACAGTAGTATAAGTTTACCCATTTAGAGTCATAGATATAAAAGATACTAAAAGCAGTAGAGAATTTAGAGTAAATGGACAATGACTTAAACCCTGCTTAAGAGGGGAAAGACCACTTTTGAATGAGATTATGATGATGGATTATCTCAAGTAATATCTGAAATCGTCGGACTAAGGATATTAAACTAAGCGCTTCTTGGAAGGCAACTCATGTTATATGGTGTGATTGTGTTTTTATATTGTTTTATTGTTTGTTATGATTTGAATATTGTGTGTATAATTGTGTTTGTGTGTGTGATGTGAGATAGTGAATCCGCAGTCTTCTCCTTATGACTGGATTTTACTCTGGTTGTTGAAGGTAGTAAGAACAATGTTATCCTCTCCACCTTAGTTCTTAACTTAGCATAGGTCTATCTGAAGTCATGTTGAATTTAGTCATAGGATGGGTCCATCTCAATTCTGTTACTTCCTTTATCTGACCTTATTTTCATTAAGAAAAGTTCCATAAAGCTGCTTGATGAGCAACATGAGGATGGCCTTACACTATCTATATTCATATAGAATATGCATACATTATGGATGAGGTGACACCTAAAGTTGGCAACTTATGAGCCAATATAATAGGAATAATCCTGTCCATGGGGTCAGGCCTACAAAAGTTATAGAATACACGCAGTATATCAGTGTAGTGATTCCATTAGAAATTCGAAGTAAGGTAGGGAGATGTGATGAGAAGAGGGATGAGTTATCCTCACATATATAGGATTTAGCGTTTGAACTTATTTTATGTAGGAGTAAATGTTACTGATTAAATTATTGGAACTAAATCTGGGGCTTGTGCACTAAAGCTCAAGGCCCTAATCAAAAAGGGTTTAAAGTTGAACTGGCGTCTAGAGGTTGGTTACTAGGCATCATGGCCCAAGACAGGAGGAGTAAGGCCATGACACCACAATCGAGGCGCCTAGGTGCCACTTTGAATTCTGTGATAAATGACCTAAACGAGTCAGTTTAGGTCATTTTCGCAACTTCCTCCTCTCCAAATCTCCTTCGGCATTTGAAGGCGACACCTAGGAATTTTACAAAGCGTGGATCGGAGCTTAATTCGTGAAGCTTTGTGGGGTATAAATCACTTCTTTGAGGTAAATCCCACCTCCTAAACTTAGATTTCTTCTTCTTCCACCGAAAATTTTTGAGATTTTTAGAAATTTGGAGATTTTTTGAGAAACTTTGATTTAGCTCATAATTTGCATATTGTATGCATCCACCTACAAGATCTACTTCATTCTTAAGCAATTTGATTGTTTTTTTTCTTATAAGGCTCCAAAAAATCATGGGTAGTTGACCAAAGGAAAATATGTTGAGATTTTCATACATCTTTAATACTGTTTTTAAAGATATTGCACTTTAAAGAAATGTATTTTTGATGTTTTGTTGCAGGAATGATGAATTAGTATCAATGGAGAAAAAAGATGCAAAAAGGAGCGAATTTGGAGCAAAAAGGACCAAAATGTGGAGAATTGCACTAGGACGCCGACGGCGCCATCGAGGCCGCCAACGGCGAACTTTTCCCGAGGCTACAGGACAAATTCTCTAGAAGGCAGCCGACGGCGCCATCGAGGCCGCCGACGGCGGGATCGACTATTATGTGGCATGTACAATGGATAAGGCCGGATTTTGGAGGGGTGCGTAAACATCTCTTGGGAAAACTCATCCACATCTTTAAAGAGAACATTTTGGCCGAAAATGAGAGAATGAGGAGGAGACTTTTGGAGTCCTGGAGGTTAGATAGGTTCCATTAGTATGTAGAGAGCTTGCTAGAGCGTGTAATTGTGAGGAATTCTTCGAGAAATTGTAAAAGTGGAGGGAAAGTGTGAGATTTCTTCCTCCTTGCTACTTTGAAGACGAATTCTGTGTGATGTAAAGAAATGAAGAGATTCAGAGGAACTTCGAAGAGTGTTCTTGGGGATAAATTTAGAGATAAGTTATTTACTTGTTATAGTTTGTATGGCTTTGATTTTATATATGAATTCCAAGTTGTGTTGTGCTTTACCCATGAGTTCTGAGTAGTTTTCTTTGTCTTTCTCCTTGTCTCGAGATTTGTGAAATGGTAATTTGAATTGGTGAAGCCATGAAAATGCTTAAGAAATTGTGATGATCTTTTCACTTTGATCTTAATTTAGTTTCAATCTGGCCAATTGAATTGTTAAAATATGTTGAGTTTCACAACTAAAGCGAAGATTACATCCAAGATTCAGGGAGGTCACAACCCTTGGAAGTTGGGTGCAAATAAATAGGGAAATATTACTATCGGGCGTAGAATTGGAGATTTTAGAGTGACAGACTAAAATCCCCAATTCAGTCCTATCGTTTGGGTGCTGATGTGTCGATGTTAGTCCTCAGGTGAGGGGAACGTGGGAGCTCCGAAGTGAGAGCTGGTATCCTCCCAGCCTAGCCGCAGAATCAGTAACCAAGCATAGGATTAGTCAATGTTCTTTATGCATGGACCATAGGGTCAAGAATAGGTATGCTCCTATTTGACACAATATAAATTGAACTAATTCATTTTATCCATTCACTATAATTTCTTAGCAAGGAGAATGATATTTTCTTATATATTGAATATCACAATCAAACGTTATTCTCTATAATTAGTTACTATCCAAAATTATCTACTTATTTCAATTGCCTATTAGTGACAAATAATCAACTTCAACGTTGTTGTGGTTGAAGTATTACTTTTTATTAAATCTTAGTCTGTAGTATTCTATTTCTCCCTGTGGGATCGATATCTAGGACTTCATTAGAGCCCTATATTACTTGAGCGATATGTATACTTGCGTTGACAAATTCGACTTTAACATTATTGAATATTATATTTATACATTTTTATTAAATCAAACATATATATATAAAGTCGCAGTCAAGTTTTTGGAATCGTTGCTGGAATTTAAATCTTCTAGCAGCGTCATCAAATTCTTGTAATTATTGATTTACAAAAAGATCGGTCAGTAGTAAAGAAAGTATTTCATTTGACAAAAAGAAATTTGTAAGCTCCAGAGCTCAGAAGCGATGTCGATCGCCTTTTGGGAATTAAAAGTAATTTTTTATTTAATATTTATAAATAAATTTAATTTTAAAAATAGTATTTTAATTCTAAAAAACGAGACTAAATGGTTCTCACATTTGTTTAATAGTTTAGATGGTTGAGCACAATACCAAAAGTAATACATTATCCTGAGGAATAAGTATATCATTTGTTAGTAGGCTTAACCTCCTAAACTAAGAAGTTGTGACATATGTTTGGTCTGCGAACCTTTTTTGTATGACCGACAAGTTCCCCTGCCTCATATGAAGATTAGGGTGGGTTGATTTTGCATGGGTTCTAAAGTTCCATATAGAGGTATAGTTAATTACATCTTAAGTAATCAAAATCATTTAAGAAAACTCTTGATTTAAATCAGAGGTACTAGTCTTCAAGAATTCAACGTTCATGTTTTCACGGTAAAACATGGAAAGTCAATTGGGAGTGGATCAACTGGGAGAAGTTATTTTCATAGTCAAATGAGTGAGGACTAGGGGATGTCACGGAATAGAGACAAACCTCAATGTCTTCTCTAACTATCCTATTATTGGGCTTTAAATTTTAGAAGCAAATTTATTTAAATTTCAATCCTACCAATTATTAATTATAGGAATTATACATGCATAAAATCCGGTTATAAAAATAATATAGAAGATAGGAGGATTTACGTCATATCGTACAACGACCTCGACTCAGAATCCTAAGACCAGTTAGGGTTTATATTGCAAGATGTGCAAAAAACTAAAAGAACATGTGAGGATTTATGTCACAGTAAGCGAACCACTTCAATGTCTTATGGCTTATGTTATTTAAATTAAGGAAAGGTTTAGCTATGTAGACATGTTTTGCTATTGTAGATCACCATCCTCCATCTGCTGCATCTTCATCGTGCTGCTTACTAAGACTTGCTCTATGCTCCTTGTAGTAGCAGTTTCGTGTTTAGTGTTTCATAATGATCCACCCTAGGTAAACTGACTATTAGTCTCTATCCTGAAGGTATTGCAATTAATTTAAAGCATGCATGAACAAGATATGCTATAAGGAAGTGCAGTAAAGGTGGTAAAATGCAGTAAATATAAAATATGCCTATGTACCTAACGTGCATGTTGCTCGTGCAAATGAGGTTAATGTTACAAGTAAAAGTAAACAGGTATCGCAGAAAATTTAGCTAGCATGACAAACATGTATATATATGTGTGTAAGAGTCTAGTGGTAAGCAAAAGAACAAGTGACAAGTAAAAGAACGGGTGAATTATAAAAGACCAAAGTAGACTATAAGAATTCAGGTTCAGAGTGGGCTTAGATTTTATCATTCCCGAAGGACTCCATAGGAAACCGTCAGTCATTCACGTCTCTAAAGTCTAGCATTCAACTAGAAATGTTCAACAAGACAATCTTAGAAGAACAATTCTTAACCAAGTACAGGTAACTGATAAGTGGATATTTGAATTGTATCATTCAAAGTTTATGATTTATCGTGCATTTAAAAATAGAATTTCATTTAACAGTCAAACCTAGCTGTACTTGTCAATTTCACAGTTATACCACCTAGCTGTTTTTTTAAAAGAGAGGGAAGTTTAGGGCTATAAAATGAACTCCATTTAACAATCAAAAGTATCTCTTAAATCCCTCAATTTCAAAAGATTTCGCTTCTCAGATCACATGAGAAAGTTTTGGAATGCTCAACAATAGCTAGCAAACCTCTAAGTTATTGTCGCACCATATATATACTTACGGAGAACCCAAAGAAAATTCTTCTTCTCTTCTCTTTTTTTTTTCAAGGAAGTTAACATGCATACCACTCATTCCTATCTATTCACATATCTAACACCTAAACTTCAATGTTTACATTTCTAACACTCAAATCTTTATAATCACATAAAAAAATAACACTATCATTAATTCTTATAAGCAAAGCATGCCTTTTGATGCATGGGATCAAGGTTTAGATACTAGATATGCAACTACTAAAGAAAGTTTAGCTTGTATGTAAATCTTCATTTATTTAAATGTCTGTCACTCTGAAAGCTAAATGATAGAATACAAT
Source organism: Phalaenopsis aphrodite (assembly GCA_003013225.1). Classification (NCBI taxonomy): domain Eukaryota; kingdom Viridiplantae; phylum Streptophyta; class Magnoliopsida; order Asparagales; family Orchidaceae; genus Phalaenopsis; species Phalaenopsis aphrodite. Next base: position 160,054 of record NEWO01000382.1, read on the forward strand.
TATCCATTCTTAGTAACTAAAATTGAGAGCAAAAACTTTTATTTCATATGTTAGTATGTCAGATGCTCAACTTATGCACTTTGATTCCACGACACAAGTTAAGAAATCCAAAATTGATCACAATTTAAAATAGGATAATGCAAAAGGTGCAACAGAGCAAGTTATGTCAAAGCTAAATCTTTCAACAGATGGTAGCACCATTTAAATTAAGAAAATGGCATGCATAGTTCAAAAGTATAGGCATATCTTCTGATTCAAATCATTTATGCAGTATTCCTTCAAATCATTACAAGCCCAAGATCATGTCAGTGCTAAGAAAATAAGAGACAAAAGCATTCCCATAACTTTACTGCATGTTGGGTTTGAGTCGGGGAAGAGCTCAGTTTCCCGTTTGATAAGAGCAGGAACCACACCCTTCCTTTTTTTTCATGCATAAGCTGAATATTGAAATAAAAAATTTAGGTACTGCATATGTAAATACATATCAATTGTGTGTTATGTATGTAGAACTTTTAGAAGGATATAATTCGGCCCAAGCATTTGCAAGTCAAGTAGATAAAATATTTTCTTACCTCTTTCATTATGTAATAATTTGCTAAGCAAGCAAGCATATACATCTAGAGCAAGATATTTTGTAGGTGGAAGAGAGCTTAAACAACCAACAGATTACCTTCTTCAACCTTAGTTTCTGCTGTTCCAATCCAGTATGAATGCTACAGAAAGTAAAATATTGATTTTCTCACACCCTTTGAATTAGGAAGTATATTATCCAAAAATAACGGCAAGTCAAACCACCAAAAAAAAGGGTGGAAATGAGCAAAAAAAAAAAAAATGCATCATCCTTATCAGGAAATATAAAAGATAGTTGCATAAAACATTATCTTATCTCGTTGCATGGTAGAGACACACGAGTTAACTCACCATAGATCAACTTTCAAATGATTCACATGAAGCATAAATCACGAACTTCTGAATCCAAGAAAAAGAATGATTATACAAATCAATCGCACCTAAAAGCCGCCACGTATTCAGAAACGACAAAGTGCGATGATCTAAACCCTGAGAGTGCTCAAAGCAAGAAAGCCAAGAAAATAATAAAAGAATCGGGTGAGCAAGCCAAAAATGATGAAAATGAAAGAAAGCGAATAACAAGATCTATATGAAATGCATGAGACGGATATTCACCCCACATCAATTCATCTCATATGCCCTGACAACCATATCGAACCATTCAAATGCCAAGCTGATAAATCAGATTTCAGAGGATAAAAATACCAGAACATTGCTTATTGCATGAGGTACTTCACAAGTAAACCAAAGAAGAAAGCATTAAGTTTTTTACTTCCAAATGCATGAAGAAAGGAGAAGGGGAAAGAGGGCTTCATACTAGAGAGGTTCGGATGAAACCTCAGAGCTTTAGCCACAACGTGCAACGATTCAACAACAACCCTCCATCCTCCCTTCAAAGAAGCATTGATAGCTAAGAGTGAGGAAGCATTTTACCTTCACCTTACCTGGGGTGAACCGAATCAAGGGGTGACGAGTAAGCAGCAACAAGAATGCAATGGAGAAGTGGCGACAGAGAGCAGAAAGAGTGGCAACACCGAGGGGAAGCTTTAGCCAGGAGAAGTGGAGAACGTGGCCAAACATCTACCAACATTAATCAAACTGATCAATCCTCACTAAAACAAACACAAAAAACCTCAAACAATCTAAATCAAATCACATTAATAACTATGTGTTGCCTCCCATAAAACGCATGGTTTAACATCGCCAGCCCGACAAGGAGTTCCTCCCGGATCAAAATTTCATTTAATTAATCCTTGATCAATTGCCCAATCTTTCTCGGATCCTGGGATTCCTACTAAAACCTTAAAGTTCAGCTTTTCTTTCAGCTTCTCCTTTTCAGATTGATTCAGATTATTTTTTCCCATGTTTCTTTCTAGATCTAATATTCTTCCATTAATTTTCTCAATTTGCATATTAGTATCATCCTTAAATTTTATAAGAAATGGTTCTCTATACGATAAATGGTTCTTTCTAGATCAAATATTCTTCCAATGATTTTCTCAATTTGCATATTAATATCATCCTTAAAATTTATAAGAAATGGATCTCTATATGATAATTCAAGATCTACTAAATTTTGGATCAGATTCTCTTTATATGATTCAGATTTTGGATCAAATTCTATTATATTACTCTTCCGTCTCAAGTTATTTCTATTTTTTTCCCTTGAGGCTGAGGAAATAGTAGAAGTCGTCTTTCTATATTTATCTTGGTTGATAAAATAAGTTTTTCTAATTTCTTAAGAATTTCTTTTATTGATTTTTCAATCTTTTTTGCCCGTTTTTTCTCAACTCAGTGTTCATTTGAACCATATCCTTTAATTCTCTTCCGCTTCTTAATTGGATAGTTTGATCTTGCTTACCATTATTCTCCTTAAGGTTTTTCTTAGTGTCACTAGGTAAAGTCTCTAGAGGAAAATAGTTAATTAAATTAATAATTTGCCCCAGTTGGTTTTTTATATTCCTTATTGCGGCCCCTTGTCTTACCAATTGACTCTCCATTTGAATATCATTCTCTTCTAATAACTCCTTCCCCTCATTCTATGGATCAAAGTTAAATCTATGAGGAAAAGAAAGTTTAACATTAAAATTGCCCTAATTATTCCAATTACAAGTCTGATTAAATTGATTATCTACCCATAGTCAGTTTTTTTCTCAAAAATTGTTATTCTAGTTAAATTTAGAATGATTCTCCCAACATGGGTTGTAATAAACAAAATAAGGATCGTGTATCTCATGGTTAGTTTTAAAATAGTTAGTCTCAATCAATTATCCAAATGAATTTCCCTAAAAAATTGGGAGACCTTGAGGATAACTTTCTACGTATTGATCTAACTTTGTGCAGTATCTGCAACTTGAGAAGTTAAAATAGTAAGCATATCTTCATGAAAATTCGGTACCCTCTTGGGGTTTACTTTATCAAAGCTACTAACACTATAATCCAAATCCGAATATTCATTATTTTGTTGATCCACCATTTCTACCAGAAATTCATGGAGTCTTTTCTAATTCATAATCCTCATAATAGCTCTCTTTCGATCTATGTTGTATAAATCAAGGTCTGGAGCTCCTAAACTATACATACAAATCTAAAGATTTAACTAATATAACAGATATCAAAAATATTTTTGGTATTTTGGATTTTCTTTAAAATAAACACATAAAAACGCACAAGATAATGACACTACAATTTCTAAATCTAAGTCTTACAGGTTCAACTAAAATTCTCCTAAAGTTCTTATCATAGCTTCCACAGCAACGGTGCCAAAAACTTGACCCGACTCGCAATTACACAGATTTTTATATTCCAAAAAATGACCAAAAACTTGACTCAACTTATATTTAGCAGCTAATGTGAACAAATGAAATGTTATAAATTTTAGAATAATAGTTTTCAAACTAGTGGTACTAAACAAGTATACAAATCATTTCAAGTAATAAAAAGTTTTCTATAAAAACTCCAATATCAATCCCACAGAGAAACGGTAATTCTTTGTATAGACTTTTAGTAAAACTTTTACTTAAACTATAGAAATTAATTTAGAAAAAATAATAGCAAGTTCAGGTGTAAAGTAAAGCTACTAAATTCTTACAAGTTCAATTTAAAACTAAATGTAAATGCAGAAATTCTAAACTATGCTAAATGTAAAAGAGAGTTCTAATTATGAAAAGAATTTTTTCCCTCTCAATGAGTTCATAATCTGAGTAGGAATCAAAAGGTTTAAAGGTTTAAATGATGTATTATGACAAATAGGAGCATATATATTCTTTACCCTTTCCTAAGGGCATAAATAACATTAGCTAATCTAAATTAAGTTCTTGATTGTATGGTAGTGTTAAGTAGATTATAACCTCTCTCTTCTAGATTACCCACTATGCTCTCTCTATAGGACATACCAGGGATTAAAGTTCCAACTCTAGACAAAATTGGTAAAGGATCTAGTCTGTCACCCTAAAAATGCCAATTCTACGCCAATCAAAACTTATCTCCCTATCTATTTACACTTTCCTTAGATTGTGGTCTCCCTCCTCGTAAGGTTAGTGGGGTACTCACTAGTTAGGTGAAATCATAACTCTCTCAAGCCATTATGTTTCACAATAGATTTTAACATTAAAAGTGGTTAGTTTGCAAAGTAAATGAAGAACCGGTGAAAATTTCATCACAATTTTTAGGATTAAAAGAAGTTCTAAACAAATTAAATCCTCCATATGATTACTTCTTATTACAAATTAGAAAGAAAATGAAAAATACTCAGAATTCATGGGAATAACAAAACATAACATGATTTATATTAAAACTCAAGTTCACAAAATAAAACTTAAACAAAAATACAAATACTTATCTCAAACTCTTCCCCAAGAAATTCTTTGAAGTTCCAAGACTTACTTGACTCCAATACACTCTTATAAGACTCACAAAACTTCAGCAATCACAAAGACTCATCACTCTCTCACTGTGGGGACCCCACTCTTATGGGGGTCCAACCTACTCTAAAACGACTCCACACACGCACACATCTTCATTTGGATTCTTCTTTATGTATAAAGCTCTAAAAATTACCAAGGGTTGTTTCAGACATCCATTCAAAATTCTTCTAAATGCAAAAAATAAAATGAGTAACCGTTTCTAACGCCTAGGCGCGATTGTGATGCCTAGGCGCCAATCTCATATAGACTTTGGTGCTTAGGTGCCAGAAGTGGCGCATTGGCGCCACTGCTTCATGGCTGTATTTTGCATTTATTTTCACTCTTTTTCCTTAAAACTCTATTTCCTGTACCTCAAACTAAAAACAGGGAAACTACATTTCATTAAAGCACGATATCATAAAAAATAAACATGAAATGTATATATAAAATAAGTAATTTTAAGAGGTGTCAGATCTACTCATCATGTATGAAGAAAACACAATAATCCATTATCTTATAATAAAGGAAATTCATACGCAATGAGTTTACAAATAAAATAAAACAAAATAGAATAAAACACTAATCTTTCTCCCTGAGAAAAGAAGTGAAAACTCCTCCCCAAATGATCTACAAGTGTTCCTTGTACTGTTTACAACAATCTTTTACAATATCCTCTCAATTCTCTCTAAGAAAATGCAGAAAAATACAAAATTTAACTTTGAACTCTACTTTTCTGCACACTTAGACTTCTTCCTTAAATTCACAAATGATCCTTCTCTCTGTTATAACTGCTTCTCCCAATTCATAACCTCCAAATTCGTCCATAACTGCTGCAGAAACCGCCCAAGTTAGTTCTGGAGCAAAGGCACCACCTTCTCGGGTAATCAAGGCAAATAACTGGCGCCTAGGCGTCAGTCTGTGGCGCCATGACACCGGGTTCTCTATTTGCTAGACATCAATTGGCTCTTAGGTGCCCATCTGCGACATCATGACGCCATAGAGTGGCGCCACTGCCTCCTTTTCGCTCCGTTTTTACTCCAATTGCTTTGAATCTCCTACCTTTTATACCTACAACAAAAACATAGAAATATCTTCCTTTAAAGTGCAATTTCATAAAAAAATAAGTGCTAAATATAAATGAAAAATAGCATGCTACAAAACATGTCAGATATCCATTAAAAAGATGATTTCTTAAGCCAACTTTCAACTATCATATTCTAGACTTTGAAAGAGCTAGTCAAATTGTGCGGGGAAGAAAATAAATCCTTAATAGCATCCCTCATCATTTTGTCTTATCATTTTGAGGGCTTCAAGAATTTGGAAGAAAAAGTGAGTTATTCCACATATGCCTACCTATTATTTAGAAAAGAAGTTAAAATTATAGCTGCAATACAACATAATTACATACAGTGTCATCATTCCCACTATGATGTTAACTTTACAAATGTAAATGAAAAAGAATCAATATCTTCTGAAACATACAAGTATCGATTGAGATAATCGATGATGAATATTGTCACCCCTTGCATAGACAATGAAGAACGCATTGATGAGATGGTTGAGTTACGAGAGCAAATCATCGAAGCTTTAGTTAATAAGCGATTCGATGTTATAAGTTTGATTTTGTGAACTACTATTTGGTAATGTAACTGAAACTTACAAATTATCGAAAAGTACTTGATCAATTTTTTTAATGTATTAAAACATGAATGATTTAGGGTTATAACAATTTAACTTTGTATTTACTTTTGTATCTTTAAGGTTTCATACAACAAAGTTAGATATAAGAATTATGAATGTATAAAATTTTATGAATTTTATATAATATGAACTTTTGCATATTTATTCACAATTGTCTCACAATATTTTAAAATAAATTTTTTGAAACATTTGCAACGAAGACTTCTAAATTTTTTGAATTGAAATTTTATACTCGCAGGTGTCGCGAAATGCATCCTTGACCTCAAGTTCGAGCTCAAGCTTGCGACTCCTTGGCACCTAGAAGTTGCCATACAGCCCCAGCTGATACAATTTTGCTTCAGTTCTGTACCTCGACTCAAAATCCTAGCCCTTGCGACATCGCTGCTTGGGATTTAGCCATCGCCTCTGCTATCACCCTTGCCGTCGCCGTCGCCTCACCATCGCCGCCTCCGTGACCATCATACTCGCTCTCGAGACCACCACCTGCTCGGAATTCGCGGCTGAACTCGCCCCTATTGCTTGCGAAACCCTCCCCCTCGCCGTTCGGTAAAATTTTATTTTCCCCCTCAGGTATTGATCTCGTCAAATTTCTTGTCAACCGTTTTTCACTTGATAAACATTGCATTTCTTAACTGCCTCTTCTTCCTTATCATCACTGGCTCATTGCACACTAACCTAAAATGCATGTCCATAATTATATTGGTTAATATTGCTGTATAGGCCGTGAGTAGGCAATCTTATTACTGCATTATGATTTTGGTTGATGTAGTTATTAATTATTGGGTAGCTTGAATTATTCTTACTTTTGTATGAACTAATTGATTTGCTGCAATGATGTACTTTATATTTAATAAGATGTGAAGTTTGCCTGTTAACCGGTCTTATTTCTTCTATGATGTGTTGAGAAACTCTGCTTCTTGTATTTTCAATGCCTGCTTGTACTGAATGTAACATTTAGAGAAATTTGCTTCTCATACTTGAAGGAGGATGTACCTACAACAACAAAAAAACCTTTTTCCTACTAAGTAGGGGCGGCTACATGAATCCTTTTTCTCCATTGTGTTCTATTTAGTGTCGTATTTTCATTTAATTCTAATAAATTAATATCATTTTTTATACAATATACCCATCTCATCCTAGGTCTACCTCTGCCTTTCTTAGCATAAGTCGAATCTAAAACATCTACTCTTCTAATCGGATCATCAAATAGTCGAAATTTAATGTGACCAAACTCTCTAAGACGACCCTCTCTAATTTTGTCCATCACTGGAGCTGCACCAACCCTATCACGAATATATTCATTTCACATTTTGTCTTCAAGTGTAAAGCCACTCATCAACCTAATTATTCTCATCTCGACAACACTTAACTTAGTTTTATGCTTCTCTTTTAAAGACCAACTTTTAGCACCATAGAGCATTCATCACCATCTTATAAAATTTTCCTTTCAGTCTAAGTGGTACTTTTCTATCACACAGTAGGTCTGAAGCATTCCTCCACTTCAGCCAACCAACTTGAATTCTACTAATAACATCCTCGTCAGTATCACAATCGCAATCACTTTGAACAATAAACCTGAGATACCTAAAGCGTTCACACCTTTTAATAATTGATCACCCATAGTTATATTTATGTCATTAGAGCTACTACTACTAAAACTACATTCCATGTATTCAGTTTTAGTTCTACTCAAACGAAGGTCTTTAGACTCCAAGGTAGACCTCCATAATTCAAATTTTTCCTGAGTTTTTTCTCTCGTCTTATCCACTAGAAGGACATCATCAGCAAAAAAACATACACTAAAGTACATCTTCATGTAAGTGTCCAGTTAGACCATCCATAACTAAAACAAAAAGATATGGGCTTAAAGCTGATTCCTGATGTAAACCAATAGAAATAGGAAAATATTTGGTCAATCCTCTTTCTGTTCGAACACAAGTAGCAGGTCTTGTATACATTTCTTTAATGACTTGAATATAAGTCATATCAACACATTTCTTCTCAAGAACTCTTCAAAGGATATCTCTTGCAACATTATCACGAGCTTTTTCTAAATCAATAAAAATGATATGTTGATCCTCTTTATTATCTCTGAACTTCTCCATTAAACCTCTCAATAAATGTATAGCTTCCATAGTAGACCTACCCAACATAAATCCAAATTGATTATGAGAAATCTTTGTAATATGTCTTAACCTTTGTTCAATTACCTTTTCCCATAATTTTAAAGTATGACACATCAAATTAATATCTTTATAATTGGCACACTCTCGTGCATCCTCTTTATTCTTAAAAATAGGGACCAAACTACTCTTCCTCCACTCCTCAGGCATTTTTTTAGTTTTTAAAATAATATTAAAGAGTTTAGTAAGCCAAGAAACTCCCAAATCTCCAAAATATTTCCGTTATTTAATTGGGATATTATTAGGTCCTACAGACCTGCCACCCTTGGTTTTCTTTAAAGTCTTATCAACTTCTTTTTTTTACTAATACGACGGTAAAAATGAAATATTTTATTATTATTAAAGATATTAAGATCACTAAAATCGATCGTATTTTCTAAAACTTCATTAAAAAGTTTATCAAAATAATTCACCACCTATTTTGAATATCTTTTTATAAGAAAAACATTTTTTTTATTTTCATCTTTAACACACTTTACTTGAGTTAAAGTTTTTCTTTTCTTTTCTCTTTGTTTGGCTAGTTTATACATATATTTTTCACTGTCCTTGGTATTTAATCTATTATAAAGATTAGTAAAACATATTTTTTAGCGTTACAGATTGTTCTCTTAGACTCCTTATGGGTCGTTTGATATTTTTTCCAGTTCCTTAAATTTTACATTTAAAACAAATTTTATAACATATGTTCTTATATTTTATTTTTTCTTGCACATTATTATTCCTGCACCAACTATTTTTATTTATAGAAATATTTTTTTTTTATTCTCCAAGTACAACTTTTGCCACTTGTATAATAGTTTTTGTTACTTTATCTCACATAGAATTTGTTTCTTTCATGAACATCTCAAATTTTGAAATCTTGAATTTTACTCATAAAAATAATTTTATTTGTGTCATTTAGGTGCCCTCATCTAATTCTACGGTGATGTTTCCTAGCATTTTTTATTTTACAACTCTTCATCTTAAAATTTAGAACTAATAATCAATGTTGAGTATTTAAATATTTACTTAGAATGACCTTACAATCTTTACATTCTCGACGATCTCTACTTCTTATAAGAAAATAATCAAATTATATTTTATTAGATCAATTATTATAAGTAATAACACGCTCATCACTTTTCTTAAACAAAGTATTAGTAATAACAAGATCATATGCTAAAGTAAAATCTTGTATAGCTCTACCTTCTTCATTAATCACTCCAAAACCATAACCACCATGAATATTTCTAAAAACTTATACCACTCTACCGACATATCCATTTAAATCTCCTCCAACAAAAATTCTTTCTTCAAGAGGTATCATTTGTATTAAGTCTTCTAAGTCATTCCAAAATTTATCTTTAGAACTTATATCTTAACCTATTTGAGGAGCTAAACACTTATAATATTAAATATCTTAGTAGAAACAATAATCTTAAGAGCTATAATTTTATCTCCAACTCCTTTAATTTTTACAACATTATCCTTCAAACTCTTATATATAATTACACCTACCTCATTTCTAGTGCAACTCTTACCAGAATACCAAAGTTTAAAACCTAAGCTATCAATCTCCTTACCTTTTATCCAACCCATTTAGTTTTTTGAACAGATAATATATTTATCTTTCTATGAAACATAATATCAACCCTACTAGCGAATTATTCTTTTTCGTGAGTGTGCCTTATTGAGATGTGCATTAGGACTTGTGATGCTAATATTTCTTGTGTATTTTCATGTCTAACACCAAAACCTTACTTTCTTACATTTATACTACCCAAATTTTTTATATCACATAAAAAATACCACTATTTTAATTTTAGAACTGAAATACACCTTTTCATGCCTAGGTAAGGTGGCACATATGTAAAAATTGATGTTTAGGTGTTAGATATGTCAATACATAGGAATTAGGTGGTATGTATGTAAGTCTTCCTATTTCTTATTATCACTTAATAGGATGAGATTGCCAATGTTAGAGTTCCATATGCTTGCCTGAGGTTTAAAATATAAAATCTATGTGCCTATGTGAGTTTGCAACAAAGATAGCATTACTTTAGCTATCGAATGGGTAAACCTGTTTAAAATTCCTGCTTTTTTTTGCATGAATTTTCTATGATTTTTTTTTTCTTTATGATTTAATACGTTTCACATCTTTCCCATACTTTCATATTTTGGTTGATGCGGAACTTCTGCCTTATAGAGATGCTCACCTTTACATTTTATTTTGTGCATGGGAATTGTTGCTCTTGAATGCTTGTGTTATATATGAATTGATGATCGATTTTCTGCTGAGGTAGGTGAGGTTATGTAGTTTAAATTATTGCATAACTTTTCCTTGTGAGGTGAATTTTCATGTTGAAATTTTATCAACAAATGATAATAGTAATTATTCAAAATAAACTAAAAATTTATTAATACTGGTAGGATCTTAAAAATCTTTGTATAAGCATGTGATTAGTGATTAGTTGCCTTAACAATAGAATGGGATAAATTTTTAATTTGTTTTACAAAAGTTTAAATTCTTAAAAAAATTCAAAAATGGCTTTATTCGAATAACTATATTTTTAAATATGCAAAATACCCAAGAACATCTCCAGTTCTTCTCTTATTTCTACCCATTGCTCATCACTGTAGATATTGGCCTGCCCCCATATCCAAACTTTTTCTCTTCTCCACCTCACAATTTGCAACTATAGGGACATCTCTTTCTCTCTCTCGGTTTCTTTCTTGTGCCCCCTCTACTTTTTTCCCTTGAGATGAAACTTTCACTTGTTTTGCAACTGCCTTTGACCTTTTACTTTTCTTACTCCTCGTTCTCCACTTATAAGCTATTGGCAGTCTATTGAAACTCCTTCTTATTTGGTTTTTACTTCCATTGGGTTCCATCAATTTAGATTTTCTAAACTTCCTTGAAAAGTTTAGGTCTTTCTATTTCCTGCCAAAATCCCTAACTGAACTTTCTTCACTTAATATTAGATCATATTATTTGTTAAACTCTTAAGTAGGTGCGAACATATTGTTCTTGAACAATTTTATTCAATTATAATTTTCTTTTTGTAGGCTATATAAAATTAGGGCATGGAAACAAACGATTTAGATGCGAAATTCTCAGAGTTAGATGCTTGTGGGGAACCACAGGCAAATGGAAATTCCAAGGCAAGTGTTGGTGCTCTAACTGATGATGTACAAATCACATGCTTCACGGAGGAATTGCATGATGCCACTCTTCATTTTCAAATCATACGTTTCTCCAAACAAGTGAGCTGATTTAGAATAATGTGTCATAATAACTTATATTAATTGCATTGTTTTTATTGTTTGGTTTTATTTTTAAGGGACATTTCTCTCAATTTTAATGAGTTGATATCTGACTAAAAATATGAAATTTTGTATTGATCAATGTTTCCTTATTCTTAGCCAAGGGTCGTAAATTTTTATGGTGTATGACAAGAGAAAAATGCTTTTCTGTATTATATAACCATTATCCAGGAACACACTAGTGTATAATGCTTTTGCTTTACTTATCAATTTATTTGACAAGAAAGTATAAGTGGATTGTAATCTATTCTTGCTGCTCCTTATTCCACACCAAAAATAATCCTTTACTCTAAAATGCTCATTTTCAGTGGGCTTATTCCAGCCATATTAGGTTAGCTTTATGATTGCTGGTTTTAGGTTTGCTCTAGTTGATTTTTACATTAGGTGTTAAATTTATTATCAAGGTTTGAAATTCGGATCAGACATTGAACTAGAAGAAAAAGAGGTTTAGCGTTCAAAGCTTCAATTGTGGTTAAACCTGGGGTTGCATTGAATGATGCAACAAAATTCAATACTTATTGTGTATACGGTTGACGACAATAAACAAAAAGAAGAATTATTTAGGAAATAATTTGTTGTAGAATTGAAATTAAAGAACTTGTCCTACTCAAAAACTTCTTAGTTATAAAAGTGTCTCAGTAAACATTTTTATCTTTGAATAAAAATATGTTATGAATCTTTTGAAAGAAATAATAATGATTTATTGCAAGTCATATGAAACTTCAATTGAACCAAGTCAAAAATTAAACTCAAATGAGAAGGAATAGAAGTTGACATTCAATAATATCAAAAATTAGTTTTTTGATCTATATGATTTACACGTCTTAACATCCCTTTTATTATAATTCTCATAACTTAATTTATGCACCAGTCAAAGGAATGTCACCTTCAAGCTGTTTTTAGAAGCCTTGGGTATTTAAAATTAAATTTTGAAAAAGGTTTTCTCTATAGAAAATATGAGACTTTATAAATTGAAGGTTATTCTAATGTTGATTATAGGGGATCATCAATGAATAGGAAATTTATTTCAGGACATTGCACACTACTAGGAGAAAAGTAAGTAACATGAAAAAGCAAGAAATTACCTCTTTTCTAACTAAATTCAAAGCAATCATGTATCTGTGAACTCTTATTGATTACAAATATTATAGAAAATTTAAAAATCAAATTGAAGGTTATTCTAATGTTGATTATAGGGGATTATCAATGAATAGGAAATTTATTTCAGGACATTGCACACTACTAGGAGAAAAGTAGGTAACTTGAAAAAGCAAGAAATTACCTCTTTTCTAACTAAATTCAAAGCAATCATGTATCTGCGAACTCTTCTTGATTACAATTATTATAGAAAATTTAAAAATCAAATAGAAATGACTAATGATTATTTATTGTCATAATAAGATTGTTATCAACACTGCCCATAATATAATATGATCAAACCAAACATATGAAAGTGAGTAGGTATTTAATTTTAAAAAAAAATGGAAAAGGGTTAATTTACACACTGTATATGTTCCCGGGAAGTCGACTCTCCTACATATTTACCAATGTGACTTTGCATCCTGCAAATATCTTAAGCAAATTTGAAATTATAAATCTTTTCTATCTTGGTTTGAATGTGTTTTGAAAATATTATGATTTAAAATAAGAACTAAAGGGGCCGTGAATTCTCGTGCTAGATAAGGAAACATATTTTTTATAAATTGACACACGTAACATGAAAAGAGGAATGCCATAAATTCATGTGCTTAACGTGATGAAAATTGGAGTGTCATGGATTGCTCTCTCTCCTCTCACTAGCCAATATAGAAAAATTTTTGGCCGTATTTTTAATTTTTAATTACTTTGTAATTGGTAGTTTTCAAATTTTTTTTGGGTAATTTTGATATAAATTGTTATTGGATTAATGAACAAACTAAGATTTCTAGCCACTTCTTTTTTTTCTGTAGTAATTTTTGTGGAGACTCCCCATAAAAATACTATAAGCTTTGTTTCCCATTATTGATGGCTTCTTCTTTAATAAACGGATTGTTTTCCTCAGCAAGCAACAACCAGCTATTTGTTTGTACCTCCTAATTGTTATAAAGAGCAATTGTGCTATGTTTTTTCCTTATTTAGGGTGACACAATTTTAATAAGGAGCACATTTTATCCTGCACTTAGTAATTGGAGTGATTCACCTTAAAATATTATTTTAGTGCATTTAGAGGGTGTTTTCTATCTTCAACTCACAATTATTGTTGTTGTTGATATCCAATATAAATAGTTTTTATTAATGAGCCATCAGATCATGGGAGTGCTGGATAGGAAAAATCATTGGCCATGAATTCATTGTTTATAAGGAGATATCTTTTTCATGGATTCATATATAAAAAGGGAAAGAAAAGGCCCATTGATTGCTCTCTTGCATCAATCGACAATCCCTATATTGATTAAACAACAGGATAACTAGGGCGGTTTTATGTGTTTGTTGTTGTAATTATTTATTTTCTTTTACTTTCCGTGCAATTTTATATGTAAATACCCATTGAAAGAATGAACAATCCAAACTTTTGTAGCCTTTTTTTTTGTAGAGTATCTAATGTCTTTTAGATTCTTTGGCTCAAAACAAACTCTTAGCCCAAAATAGAAATAACTAAAATATTTTTAGTATGATTGCAAATTAATTTTAATGTAACATATTGATTTTTTATTTAAAGAATATAATATATTGACTTACAATTGTATCATGGTAAAAGAGAGTTTAAAATAACAAATTAGGACCCAGTAAACTTTCTTAAGTATGCTAAAACCAGTAACTTGTTTTTCTAGTTCGTATTTTTTTTGTTTTTCTTCTATTGGAAGTTCTTTTCTTATACCCAATCTTTTTACATTGAATTATGTGTTGCTATGACCTTGGATTGGGTCTCTATTTGTTATTTGACTACTTTTATATTTGATTCTTTTTCACTTGTACCTCAGTTTAGTAATTCTTCTACTTTCAAGATTCAAATCATAAGATGATGTTGGTTATGAAGTTGAAGAAGGTTGACCATCCTGAAAGGAAAACATGTGTGCACAATAACACATTATTTTTTTCAGAGGTGCATTGAAAATTATTTTGCTTATTCTTAAGACGAAAGAATGTGTATGACCACACAGCTAAAATTTCAAATAGCACCCAAAGATTTATTGTAGTTTGTCATGATGGCTTAACATACATTGCTTTGAGAATAAGTGAGAAAAAGTTCATTATAACCTTTTGAGGATGTTATTACATTAAAGAGAAAAGGGGGTCCTTCAAGGATGATCAGAAAAGTCTCTTTGAGATGATTTGTTAATATTAGAATGAATTGGACAAGTTTAGACATTACTAGAGAAAGAAGTAGAGAAAGAAGTTGAAAAGAACTTCAGAGAACAACTTTTTGGTCACAGGCTGAGGTAGAGAGAAATCAAGTGGAAACCTCTTTGGTCAATTGCAAAATCCTCCTTTATAGCCGACATTAACAGATCTTATATTTAACCTAAGGCATCATTAGTGGCCATGCAGTAGATGAATGATGGCAAGAACTGGATTTTTTGTGATATTTTCTTAGTTTGACTTAATTTTAACAGGTGTTTCACATATGCATGGGATGGGTGGATGTGGGAAAGTTTGACAGCCATTATTGCATCTTGGCCACCAAAGTCATGCTTCAACATTGTATAGTAATGTTAGAATGCGGAGAAATTCTCATGTTAGGAATATAAGGTGAGTGAATTTATAATAAACATCAAACAAAATAAGAGTGGCTAGAAGAATCTAGTTGGATTTACACATAGATGACTAGGATTACATCTAGGTATGAAAGATGATGCAGTTCACAAACTTCTTAGATTTTAGGATTACCAATGTAGATTTATGATGAAATGTACAAAATGTCATAGACAAACCAAGTTCATATAGATCACAAACTCTTAATTTGAAAATATACATTATTTTAGATGAAAAAACTAGAAAAAGAAGGCAGTTTATAATTTAATATCCATCTACTAGAAATAATACATAAAAAATTCAGAACTACAAACGATCATATAGTTATTTTAAAATCATGCATTATAAAGATTTATTGTTTCTAACTATAATAAAATCATTCACTTGTGCAAACCGATAATGAGATTCAGGAAAGCTATATAAGCAGAAGGAATAGAATTCACCAAATTAGAAAAACCAGGCCTATTTTATAAGGAGATAAACTTTCGAGGAACTTTAAGCTCCCAATTAGTTAAGTGGAGAACTTGAAAGAATTTTACATTCAAATATTCAACTAAAAAGTTTATTTTGATGATTGTACTTTTACACATTTAAAACATCCTTTTTATAATCATAGAATTTCTTGAATTTACATTAAAGATACCTAGAAATTAAATGGTAGTTGCATTTAGATATAATTTTAAAAAAATTGCTAAAATTGCAGAAATTTCACACTAATAAAGGACAAGAGTATTGTACTATCCAACTTGAAAAGATACACTCCAACTACCTATGCCACTTGGGTGACTCGTTCAGCACGAAGAAACCTATATACCACTTAAATCCTCCTTTTTAAGTATTTTTACATCAATGTGCTCAGCTTAAAGAAATGGCGTTGGGCAATTTAATGCTGAAAGTTGGTAAGCATATTTGGGCATTATTTTTGCATATTCCTTGGAAAATATATGAATCATCACTTGTACAGTTTTAATTTTTATTTTATATGGTTTATTTGGTATCCCCCATTAGTGATATGTTTGATTCATTTCCAATAATAATTTAGAAAAGATTGATGTGAAAGTCTGCGAGTCATGAAAATGATATGTTATATGCAAATTCCAAATGAAATGGAAATAGAGAATAATCTAAGTCATTGATTGATAAAATATGATACAAAATTAAATTAGATACATTAAAAAATAAACTATTCTTACTTATAAGCATTTGTCCTAATTCATTATATTATTTTATATGATTTTGTGCTAGTTTAATATTGATAAAGAAATGCCAAGACAAAAAAAAGTTGGTAGCTGCATTTAATATACAATAAAATAAAGTTCAATCTGCCGTATTTACAGAAATGTCACACTAATAAAGCCTCAAAAGTATCGTAGTGTGCAACTCGAAAAAACACACCTCAACTGCCAGTGCCAGCTGCATGACCCATTCCAGCAGTAACCCATGTGCCACCTAAATCCACCTCTTTAAGGACTTTTGTATCAATCTGCATGGCTTGAAACGAATTTAATGCGGGGCAATTTATTGTTGCTATTTTGCAAGGTTGTTTGGGCATTATTTTGTATTTTCTGTGAAAAATAAGTGTCATCACCTGCAGATTTGTTTTTCACTTTATGTGGATTCTTTGGCATCCACCATTAGTAATTAATTTAATTCAACTCTGGTAATATTATTAGAAATAAGATTTACTGTGGAAGTCTCGGAGTTATGAAAATGATATGTTGTATGCAAAAGTCAAATGAGATGAAAATAGTGAATAATTCAAGGCATTGGCTGATGATTTAGGATACAAAATTAAATCATATACATAAAAAAATAAATCTAATACCAGATTCTTTAATGAGTTCTATAAGCATTTGCCCCCCCAATTAGTTATATTATTTCTGACGGTCCTTTTTTCTAACAAGTAATTTATTATTGGTAGAAATTTCTATGGCTTATAACGTTACTCCTCATATGATTTAAATTTCACGTCTCCTGCTCACATGCCAAGATTTATAATTATTTTGGTTAACATTAAATTTCTTGTAAATATTCTTCATTCAAACCATATATATTATTGAATTGCACTATGATATGATATATACTTAATGAATTGCACTATGATATGATATATATAATGATGAAGCTAAATCACCTATATACTTAATGAACATATTGTAGCTAATATAAAGACGAAAAGAAAAGAAAACTTATGTTTGACATTTATCAAACTTCATAAAGTTTTATTATGATAACAAATTGACTACATAAATATAATGTGTCTATCACATGCGGACGGACATTCTCTTTAAAGAAAATTAACCAAATGGCTTATAGATTAGTTGTGTTGGATTGTGCCTTTTTAGATCTGGTCATATAGCTCTTAAATTGAGCATGTAGTTGAGTTCTGTAATCACTAAATGACAAACATTAATCTTTGAACATGTTTTGTATCATCCTATTTTGATTTCGTTTCAATTGCAATAATTTACTGGAAGGAGTTATTCCTTTCAAATATTTGGGAGTTAGACATTATAGCTTTCAAATAATTCTTCATCGAATTAAAGAAGATGGCACTTAACCTTATAATATTCTTTTTCGAATGGTTTAAAATCATAACTAAGGTGATTTTGTTTCAGTTGCACCATCTAGTTATTTTTTTAACCAACCCAATTGTTATATCCTAAATATATAAGACATTATGTGAAATATTTAGCTTTGGTATCAAATCTAGTGCAAGACACCTTAGGTTTACAATGCCTAAGATTCTCTTTTTATAATTATAAAATTTCCTAGGATTTACAATAAAAATTAAATTCTACAATCACATCTAGTTATAATAAAAACCTTATTCACTTGCATTTTGGAGCTTTATTCTTTGATTGACTGGCATTCTATTTCTTTCCCTCTATCTAAGATATTTTTCTTGATTACTCGTGCTTTGATTTCTCTGAATGGCGCTTATATTTCCAGCTGCTATCAATTTTCTGCAGATCTATGCATGGATTGGATGCAACTCTGCCAAATTTGGTCATTTATATGCTGCTGCACCCACTCGATCTGTAATTGGAATACTTGCTACTACTCTCTTTAAAAAAGTGGCATTTACATACACACCATCCAATTCATATGTTTTTACATATCTAACACCCAAACATTACCTTTTATATTTATATCACCAAGAATTTTCATATCACATCAAAAATACCCGTGTTTTAACTTTTAAAAAGTGAAAGAAATATTTTTATGCATATATAAGGTTCTATATATATATATATAAATTGAAAGTTAGGTGTTAAATATGTAAACACAATAGAATTAAGTGGTATATATATGTAAGTATTCCTAAAAAAAAGAAACTAATTCGCTTGATTGCCCATCATTCAACATTTTCTGATGTTTTGCAGAGCAATTCTGTAAGCATTACTTCTTTGCTCAAGGGAAATGCTCAGAACACTGGATCGAGCATGGCACACCGGCTCGGTATGTTCATATCTTAATTTGTTGTTCTATTTTGCTCTTTCATTGTTTGATTATATTATTCTAAATTGATGATTCTACGTTCAGTATTAAAGACAGGCCTCAGTGTAGTTCTTGCATGCAATATTCCAAAGGACAGCCCAGTTCTTGAGGTATGAAGTATAATAGAGAAAATTGTTAAAATTGTCTTCAAGGTTATTTGTATTGGGCCATTTTTTTTAAAAAAAAAAGTAAATAAATTAAAGGAAAATTTACATACATACCTTCTAATTACTATATATTTACATATCCAACACCTGAACTTTAATTTTTACATTTATATCTCCTAAATCTTTCACATCTCATCCAAAATATCACTATTTAACTTTTAAAATGTAAAATACACCTTTTAATGCATAGGTAAAGTGGCATATATGTTAAAATTGAAGTTTAGGGGTTAAATATGTAAATACATAGGAATTGAGTGATATGTACGTAATTCTTCCTAGATTAAATTACACATATTAGATAATCTGTGATTAAAATGATCCCTGATAACTAATCTATGAACAATTTGAATTTTTTTCTCAAATATAATATGTAAATGTGGTATGTAAACCAATTGATGGGATACAAATAGGAGTCTAGCTGAGTCAAGTTGAGCTTCATGCGCGTATGACAGAAAGCTTGAGCCTGCCCCTACTCTATTCAGTTTGTTTGTTTTGAAAAAATATATATATAAAAGATATTGATAATATATTACAATTCAAATTTTTAAATTTATTACTATTGAAAAATTTTCATAATGTTTTCATTTTTTTTATTTCAGATGATTTATTATTTCTCATCCAATCTCTTTTTTGTGAGGAGCATTTCCAATTCCTATGTATTTACATATCTAACACATAAGCTTTACTTTTTACACTTATACCACCCAAATTATTCATATCACATAAAAAACACCACTATTTTTACATTTAAAAAATGAAAGAGGTGAAATATTAACTTAAAAAATGAAGTTTAGGTGTTAGATATTTAGTAAATAGTAAATACATAGGAAATGAGTGGAATGCATGTAATTCTTTCTATTTTTCTTATTTTATTTTAATAATTGCATGAACTAGCTAGTTCGTGAGTTTATTGAGTTCTAAGTTCAAATTTGATTAGTTATTCAAACTCAAGTGGGTGGTCTTTGATCTTTGCTTGGGCTCAATTTTGATTAATTATCCAAACACCATCAAAGATAAATTAATTGTTAACTTTATTTTTCTACATGATATCTAATTGCATGTGGAATTTTGGTTGCAGGCTGCGGCAGAGAGAAAACTCTTTGAGAAGTTGAGGAACCTTGGGTACATCAGAACGGGACCTTCACCACCCTAACAGACCACACCCAATATTCTCATGTTTTGCCTGGTACTTACAGTTTCCTTCATTGTCTTGATTTTAGCTGATATCAAATCTCTATTGCTTCTAATTGTCTGCACAATCGACTGCGTGTGTGCTGCATGTGAGGCCCACAAACATTGCTTAGGCCAATTATGCATTGAAATTCAGAGTCCAATTTTGCATTGAAAAATTCACGGGCGACCTTGAGCGAGCCCAGGCTTGGATTGTGTTCAGCTCATTTGAAATTAATTCTATTCGCAATTGACTCATGTTTGATATTGCTCATGAACAGTGTGTTTGTGTTCTGCTCGAAATTGATTCGCTACAATTAATTATAAAATTAGATGGAGGGTGTTGGATTTGAACATGTACCATTTTTAAACAATAAAATGAACAAAATCACGACCGACCGTACCAAATGTGGTGGTTTAAATTAGATATAAATATATATATATATATATAATATTTTATTATATAAATAATGCATATAATTTTTATTTTGAACTAAAATGAGCCGAATATGGTCGAACAAAAGGTTCTTCGTGCTCGGCTTGCTTAATGAATGACTTGAACACGAGCTACTTAACCAGTTTAACACGTTATTCGTGAACAACAAGTTTTTTTTATAGCTCTACACACAGGTGATGGATGCATATCACACAAGTTTTATATATTTAAATATTTAACACTTAATTTTTTATACATATATAAGATGATGTCATAAGCTTTTGAATGAAAATATGCTTCAGTTTTTATAATGGATTTTGATATTGCAGGGTAAATGCAATAGAAAAATATATTTCTAATTTTAAACGTGAGAAATTTATAATAAATTACATGCATTGATATATAAAGTTTTAGTAATAATATATCAATCATGTTTCATGGAAGTTTTAAAAACTGCATAGCATGGCTCCATGTCATAATTTGCTTGAGTATTTTTTCTAGACAAAATTTAAGGATGCCTTGACATAGATACCGTGTTAGCCAACCAATTCAATATGATTGCTCAACTAGGTAGGTTGATTTAGATAGCTTGGTTAGGCAATTTGACAAGCCAATTCAATTGTTCATTAATAATGAATCATGCGGTGAGTCCTCCGTAAACCAGATTGATTTTGTCAACTCGCCTAAAGGTTGAATAGGCGTTTATGACTCATATGTCATATATTCAGCTACTCTAATATTTACTCTCTTTTTTTTTTTCTTTTTTTTTTTCCACTATGCACTTTCAATTTTTTGTGTATGCTCATAGAAAATATATCTCTGCTAACCTAGTCGATAAATATAGGTGATTATCATAATGTAGGATATCTCTTTGGGCAAAGGCACTTATCAAGGAAGGGATTAGTTATGACTTTTAGTGATGGATTAAGAGAGGAATCTTGGGATAGTTATATACGAAGAAACTTTTTAAACTACTCTCTACAACCATTACATTTGGCAGTAAGAAACCCCCCAGGGATTTTCCTTTCTTTTTGAGACTCTCTTAGTTTCTCTTCTTCATTCTTTGTGCAAGTTACTTAAGTGGCATACCCAAAATTATTTTAGGAATAAACTTTATTGTGGTGGGATGAATGTGTATCATATCACGATTAAATAAGAAATTATAAAGCAAAACTATGCTATAGAGACCAATTTATCAACGTGAAGTGAAATGGAAATTTGTTGTGCAACAGGTGAATGAGTTGAAATAGAAAATTGTGCAATAATCAAGGAAGCCTAGGAGCATGTTTCGAGGGAAATACTACATCCTCAACTATCATCTAGTTCTTCAGAATCAATGGTATGTAGGTAAAGATCTCCAGTAACCAGGACAAAAAGAACTTTGCCATCTATTCTAGTTGAGGGAGATGAAACATTTATCTCGACAACTCAGATTCCTCTCCTTTTGATTATGGGAGAGAGAAAAGGGGAGAAGATACTCGGAGGAGACGTCAGCCGGAGAATGCATTCAGCAGAGAGATTATTGAAGAAAAATTGTTGGAGAAATTTAAGATTCGTGTATTGGAGTCTTAAAAGGGAAGGTTTGATCCAATCGATCACATAACATTATTCGATTCAGCACTATACTTACTACTTATTAATGATGCACTCAAGTGTCGCCTCTTATTTATGAATTTGAATGAGTAAATTCTCTATTAGTTTAATATCCTCCTACTGATGTTAATCACCTTATTTTTATGTGTTAAAACAAATGTTCATTGCATAATTTTCTAGTGCAAAAAATTGCAGTAGAGTTTATAAGCAATATTGTGGATATGTTAGGAGCTAGGAGAATCACTGAGAAGTTTCATAACATGCTTCCAGAAGCAGATGTTAGGAGTGAAAGACTTGAAACTAATGGAGTCTATGTTGCATTAGTTCAATGCCTGAGAGAACGTTCATTCTATTATTCTCTTTGGCTATAATACCTGAGAATGCTAGCTGAATTGTCGGAACATGTTAATTATATTTATGTAGAGGAGTAATACTAATGTTGGCATCTCTCGCTTACGGAGCGAGTACAGCATCTCCTGCCTCTGAACGAGAAGTGGTGATCCAAAACCGGCTAGGACCGGTTCTGAAGCGTAGCCAGAGGGTCGACCAACCGTCCTTATGTGGGATTACTGTCTCCTTACGAGAGGGGGGCCACTTCTAATTACCCTAGTACTATTTATGTGCTTTTGTCGTCTATGGGTTTTAGTTTTTGGCATATGTGTTTGACAGGGCAGCTAGTGTCTCCGCTTTTCCCTTCGAGGGTTGTACCCAAAAGTAAGTATTGCTCCGGTTGTATGTCATTTTTTGGTTAGTGTTAATCCTTCATCAACTCCTTTGCATCCCTCTCACTTCACTGTCATGCATCCCTCCCTTGCTGCAACCAGATAGAACAACTGCTTCTAGTTGTTTTTCTACAGTTCTATCTGTCGTTATCTCCTTCTCTTCCTGCATCTTTGTTGCTACTATTGCTTTTGGGCTTCCGCTTTGCTGTCATCGTTGTTTTAACCCTTCCTATGTTGTTTTTTTTGCAATTGTCAACCCTCTTAGCTCCCCTTACCTTCTCTCGTTTATGTTGCTTTGTTATCTTGGTTGTCCTATACCTGCTGCTACCCTCCTCATTGCCATCTTATGCAGCTTGTACACTTCCCAGTTACCTCTACCATCCTCAGTCAATGTCTACCTACCCACCCCATACCCAGTGCCATCCATAAACTGCAACCCCAAAATCCCCTTATTATTGCTCCTACCGCCCACCATTGCCCCTACCATTAGTCCATGCACTTACCACTCCATCCAACCTCCTTAATTGATCCCCAACACCCTCGGAACAGACCCCAATTTGGGTTTGTGTGATGTGTCTGTTGTTATTTCTCGTTTCAATGTGTTTGGTTGTAATCACATATTTGATTTTTGTAATAATATTTGTTTTTCCCATTGTGATCTGGTTAACTCCAATATCATTTGGTATCAGAGCTCGCTAAACCCTAGTCTTGTCCCAAGGTTGTCAAAATCAACCTCTAGCAATTTTTTTCCCCCATCCTTTTCCAATCAAACCACCCCTACTGCTCGTCCACCCCTCCTACCTTAACCCCTAACCATGTGGTCGAAGAGACAATACTTGAAAACTTGATTGAGGGGGAAAAACATGATGTCGCTTATGAGAATTTCACAAAAAGGTGTCTAGAAGATTTCTAGGGAGGATATGCAGCGAGAAATCCTCCAACTAAAACAGAGGCTCACTCCCTTCTAGAGGAGACCATCCATAAGGGTCACACAAACTTCATTCGATTCTAGAGATGAAGATCCATTCCCATAAAAATTTGGCATGAAATATTGGAGAAGTCATGATTTTGAAATCAATGTGGATTTGCCACATTTTGACTACCACATGAATCCAAAAAAGTTCATCGAGTGACTCTGGACAGTGGAATGTATCTTTAAGTATTAAGACATCCCACTGGATGGAATGGTGAAACTAGTTACCATTAAGTTAAGGAAGAGTGCATCTTAGTGGTGGAAAATTTTGAAGATTCTTTGACAGCGAGAAGAGGAGAGTAAAATTTATGTCTGGTCCTAGATGAAACGAGAAATGCAGCACAAGTACCTACCAACTCATTACAAACTCATTATGTTCCAAGACAACTTTACTGGATGACCACTTCTTACAGGCAGAGTTCAATCTCAAGATCAAACTGTATTAGTACGGCTAGTCCACCATCCACGCTGACCCCGCCTGAAAGAAAAAATAATTCAGAGTGGAGAAACAAGTGGAGTCAGCCATCATTCCTAAATTCATTCTAGCCATGAAGCTTCAAGTGTCACAGTTTAGGACACAATGCATCAGTTTTTCCAAACAAGAGAAGATTTATTTCACTGAGTAGGGAGCAGTCGAAGAAATGGTCAAGAGCACAGTAGACACTGAAGAAGGTGTGGACCCAAAGAAGGAGTACCAGCTTCCAACTAAGGAGGGAGATGCATGTAGTTTAAGTTGAACCCATGAGAGAGTATTCAACATAAGTAAAATGGTTATCCAAGATATCATGAGTTCAAGGAACTGACACCAGACACATGACAATCCCATATAAAAGATTTTTCAGAAATTCAAATATATTACCTACTGTCTAAACTGAGGGAGTTCCAACATATCAGAGACCAGAAGCTTTTGCACCACTTATGGAAGACTATATGAAGTCATTTGGGTTTTAAATTTTTTTCAACAATGTACTCATCGACAGATGGTCCGAGAGAATTGATTAATTACAACTTTAAAAATGGTCTTAGGTTCTTGGTAGGATAGAAAATTCTACAATGGGGTCCAGGTGCTATCATAAAAGAAGAAGACGCCTCTCCAGAGTATTTGCTATTGAGAGATGCTCGACCTTTTACACATTTCATTCTCGAGTTAATTCTTCTTGCCAAATTGGTTTATTGGAAGCACCTGTCAAGTACGAGGAGTTGAAGAGGCAAATTACAAAGTGAATGGCTCTAGAGTGAGTTCTTGAGAATCTACGTCTAAATGCAGTTTCAGCTCAGTTTATGTAAAAATAGGGTACATACTTATTATATCATGGCATGCTTTGGAATGACAACACCTACAAGATTAATTTATCAAGAAGTCATAGTAGCTCCACTTTCAACGTGTTCAGACTCTATTGCTCCTGCCCCTATAATAAGGGAGCCAGAAGCTTCAACATATGAGGTTAAAGGTCCTCTAACCTCGAAAGATATCGGAGACATCTCCCAGTTACGGAGCGGGCACAACATCTTCAGCATCTGGATGGGACGCAGGTATCTAGAATTGGCTAGGACCAGTTTGGAAGCACGGCCTGAGAGCCAGTTGACCTTTCTTATGTGAGATTATCTTCTTTTTGTGATAGGGGGCATACTCTTAATTACGCTAGTGTTATTTATGTGTTTTTGCAATGTTTAGGTTTCAGTTTTTGGGGTATGTGTGCTCGAGACTGTCATTAATGTCTCTGTTTCTCTATTCAAGGGTTGTATCCAAGCGTCAAGTGGTGCTCCAGTTATATCTCATTCATGATGTGATGTGTATCCTTCCCCAACTGCCACATATCCCTCCCACTTTGCTGCCATGCATCTCTCCTGCTTCGCTACCACTCATCCATCTTTTACTGCAACCTCCCAGAACAATTGTTCTTTGTTGTTTTCTTCAATTTCAATAGTAGCTATCACATCCCCCTACCTCCTCTCCGCTGCCATTATCGTTACATACCTTCTGCTTCACTGCGATTGTTGTTCCAACCCCTGGCTTGTTGTTTCCACTGCTGTCAAACCTCCTAGCACCCCTTACCATCTCCCGTTGTTGTTGCCTTGTTATCATAATTACCTTAACCTGTTGTCACACTCCCTCTTGTCGTTTCATGCAGCTTGCAGCCTTCTTAACTGCCACCACCATCCTCGATCGATGTCTGCCAGATGTCCAACCACCGCATATTTGTTGTCATCCATTAACTACAGACCCAAAACCCCCTTACTGTTGTTACGACCGCCCTCCAGCGTCACTACCATCAGGTCAGCGTCGTACTGCCCCCTCCAACCCCCTTAACCGACCACTACCACCCTTGGATCAAAACCCAGTTTGGGTTTGTGTCGTGTTTGTTGTTATTTTCTGTTTCAATGCGTTTGTTTTGTAACTATCTATTTGATTTCAACAATAATATATGATTTCTCCATTGTTCTCTAGTTAACTTTGAGAGCAATAACTCGTTGCTTAATGCTTTGAATATGAACAATCAGGGGCAGCATTTGTAAATAAAGAATCTTCCGCATTGCAATCGAGAGGCCAGAGGTTGCCTTACTAACATAAGACAAGGAGAAATTTTGATAAGCACCAATTTCGTCCTTTTAAAAGGCAAACTCCTTTTGGAGAGAAATGAGTTGATTGTTAGGAATAAAGTAGGTCATCACCTCCCTTCCAATGATCCCCCTATTACAACTCCACTAACGGTCTCAATGGCATCAAAGCAATCTACAATAATGAGTATTTTTGCAAACTGATGCTTATGAAAGTTAAAGGCCACCTGCATATCCCGAGGAGTTTCTATTTGTACCATAATGTCGATATTTGAAGAACTTGATCGAAGAATTGATCAAAGTGTGAAAGATATAATGTTAGCTACATCGGCAACGAACACAAAAAGATAAGGAAAGGCACCCGCCCAAGAAACTAGAAATGAACTTACCCCAACACAAGCCATCTATATACTATGAATATATTTTATCATCATTGGAGGAGACGTCTTGAGGCTTTTCTCCAACACAAGCCTTGATTAGGGGAAGTGAACTTGGTGAACTCCTCTCAACCGTGAACAGTTGCGTAGCCGCCCATTTTCTTCATTGATATTGACCTTCCTACTAAAGAAAATATGTATAATGATACAATTGTGGTTATTGTGTCGATCATAAATTATGGATTTGGTAGCATTCTAATAAGCACTAAAAGTTCAATAAATATTTATTTGAAAGCATTGATGATAAGTTGAACTTATGGAGTTCACATCTCATCCCTACGTTGGCCCATTATTTGGTTTTCTTTTGGAGAAATGAAGGTGGCAGTCAGAATCATAGCCCTACCAACTAAGGGAGAAGGAGATAAGTAATTTTTTAGCTACGACTGACTTTATCTTAGTCTATTCACCAACTACATAAAATGTCATATTTGATCGACTTCTTTTGAACACCTTCTAAGTGGTACTCTCAACCTACCATGTAGTTGTCAAATCCTTGAAAGTGGAGAAAATAGTTATCATCATCGGAGACTTAGAACAGTGTCACACTTGTTACCTACGAGCTATAGGCAATAAGAGGTCTTGCAAATCAACTCGATACACAAAGAGGAAGCAACCTAGAAACCAATGAAGTTGTCAAAGATGTCACAACTATAGATGGTGAACTTGGAAGAACCTTTTGATTAAATATAACTTTTGTATCCATATTTAAAGGTGAATTTATTACAACTCTCCTCGAATTTAAAGTGTATTCAGCTAGCAAACGACGAAATCCTAGTAGTTACCATTGATGTTGCATATTCTATATCCCATATTATATCATTCTCACATAAGAACATATTCAATGTCATATAATATAACCATTGCTTGAAGAAAAATTACAAAGAGAAAAATCATAAACATAAATCAAGAGATTTCCATATTTAGGTGAAAAATACTAGAGGGAAAATATAATGACAAAGGAAAAGATTTCTCTAATTGAAAAAAAATGGAGTTATAAATAGGGAGTTGTGGCTAGATAACTATCACATACTATAACACAACAAATTGAAAAAAAAAAGAGGAGTTACAAATAGGGAGTGATGGCTGGATAACTATCAAATAACATAACATGCGTGCGCGCGTGCGCACACAGTACGAGTAATTGTGCATGCGAAAAATAATTAGAGTTCATTCCATGGGAGCTGCCACAACACACTTTTGATTTAGCATCATATATATCACATGGTGAACTTTTCGATCCAAACTCAATAGAATTCATATCACAAACTCTTAACAATTTCTTAATTTCATTCTAAAAGAAATTGATTTGCAATATCTCAAAAGAAGCAAAGCCTAACTTCAAATTGCAAATTTGAATTCAAATTAAGGAAAGGCAGGAGATATGGATTTTGACATGTCCCAAAAAGTTGCTTTGTAAAGTGGCAAATACAAACGATATAACGATTAATTATATAAGAAATAATGGCGCATTATCATCATGTCCATTATGCATGGTTCATCTTAGCTGGATCCTTTTATTTTGAGCAATATCTTGCTCACCATTTGAATTCCAAATTACCACAAGTAAACAATGCCTATATATATATATATATATATATATATATATATATATATTCCACTAGGGGAGGAATTTGTTAGATGTTAAGTTTGATTTGATCACTTCCAGTTCATGACTGTCACTTAGTCTTTGACCGAAAGTTGAAAATATATGCTTGTAAAATTTGTTTGATTAGGGATTGTTCGATTCCTTATGTTTCTTGTGCCACAAGTACGTCGAATACAAGAGATTTTTCCAATTTTGGAGTTTAGATGAATGAAAACTGATAGGTATAAGATTTTGATGAACTGGCGAGCTTTTTTGACGAAAACTAGGGGTTGACGAGCTTTTTTCAGTTCATTTAAATTTTGGAGTTTAGATGGATGAAAACTATCAAAAAAGCTCGTTGTTCACGAACAGTTCGTGTTCGGTTCATCAATGAGTTCGTGTTTGATTTGTTCGATAAGTAAACAAGACGAATGTAAACAATTTTTTTTTCTCATTCGGTTAGTTAAACAAACCAAACACGAACAGTGATGCTTTCGTTCGTGTTCAAATCGTTATTGTTCGAAATATAAAATAATTTAAAATAATATATAATAAATTAATAAAAATAATATATTAATATACTATATTAGTAATATATTAATATAAATATTATATGTTTATATAATATAAGTTATATAACTAATATAATATCTTATTTATATATATTAATATTTGGGATGTCAAACTGGCTCGTCATTTGCGAACAACTCATGATTGGCTCGTTCGTTAAGAAACGAACATGAACTGTGACTTCATGAACAATTACGAACGCGAGCTTATTTCAAACGAACCAAACACGAACATTAGCTCAGTTCGTTCGTATTCAGTTCGTTCGTTTATGTGTATATATATATATATATGCATAAGATAATGGCACCAAAAAATTATAAGAGTAAATAACAAACTCCAAATGTTAATTAAATATTTGATCCAACTTCTCTTTAAGCTTAATGTCAATACCACTAAATTTGAACTTCCTAAAATTTAGAACAACCTACAAATTAATTGATAGTTAATATATTGATATAATTGAAATGATTTTACGAGAATTTGAATTATTTTGAACGACTAATAATTTGTTGCCTTTAATCTCTCAATCCACCATTTTTCTAAAGCATAAATGGTTCATTTTATGGGATCTCAACTTAAGTCCTCACTTTAACTCATTTCATAATTTTTATTTCTTCCTTTAACTGATTTCATCTGTTCTTCATTTGCATTCTATTATACTCCCTTCCGATTCTTTCTTTAAATTTTTTATTATGTTTTGTCATCCTTTTTTTTAAAATAAGTTGTTGGTCTATTTTCCAATTCCATATTTAACCGAGATCATAAAAGATTAATTTTATATCTTTTTTACTAAATAGTAGCCAAGAACATTCTTTTATCCTACCCATCACTATCACAAAGCATGAAAACAAAAAATTTACATTATTTTCTACAAACAAAAAGATAAACTCATTTCAACAAAAATTTCTACATCACTTGGGCAAATGAAACAGTCCATTTATCGAACAACACTCAAAACATACGCCGCGCCAAATGGCCTCGAAGTGACCTAAAAACACTCAAATTCCATTTACCAAACATCAATGACAAATACCAGTGTATAAAACAAACAATAGTGAACAAAATGAGTCAAAATTTAGAGCTAAAAATTTATCACCAAAATTTAACCATAGACCCAGTGACCAAACCACAATGAAGAATCCACTGACCAAACAAAAATGAAGGCGATCGATATTTAGAGTCGCAATTCTATGATCTAAATTATGCATGATTGAAACTCTACCTTACCCTTAATAAACCAGCCCTCTAACCCTAACCAAACAGCTCCAAATAGACTAGTGAAACCCAAATCCAAGCACCAATATAACCAAGTGAATTCAAGAAAGCAATCAACATCTCTCTAACCCTTTCTCCACAAGGCACAAAAGTGTTAATAGCCAACTTCATCATAAAACCCCAACCCAAGAAGCACCAATATAACCAACATCAGGGATTTTCATAAAATGAATTAGGAAAGATGAAATCATTCCACAAAAATTGTACACCATGTCAATTTTTTCAGCAAAGGCAAACCACAAAGAAACGAGTAAAGGTAGAGATGAAGTTATGCATTCCTAGTTTCATGGATGAAGTCAGTCCCTAAAAACCCCTCACACAGCTAAAAACCACATGTATAAGTAAGTGGACTAAAATTCACATTTTCCAGCATAGCACAAAATATGCTAATAGCCAAATTTGTTAAAGTAAAACCCACAGAGAACAACATTATAAATAATATACATCTATAATCTAGCAGACTACTATACCCTGCCTCAATTTATTTTTAAAATTCTTTCTCAGAGAAATGGAATCAAACAAATAGATGGGTTGCATAAGTAATGCACAAACTCCATTAGTCTAAACCTCCTTCAACTCTAAAAAATAATGTATAAAGGTATAAACAGCTGCACAAGTATCGAATATGCATCAGCAAAGATAGAGATGACATGAACAAACCCATAGAGAAACGAGTAGAAGAAGAAAGCAATTTAATATTTCATAAAATAAAAAAATCACTCTCAATTAAGATCTTGTTGCACAGAAGAATTTTTATGGCATCGTATGGATGAGTACATGCTTCGTGTGCTCAATAGAACCCTCGCAGGATAACTTTGTCATTTTACCTAAACAAAATTGTGGGCTACTGGTGGTTAACCACTACATAAAAATGGAGAAATATTTGTGTACGTAATACGCACGCAACTCTGTGTGCATTCTCCATTAACCCTACAATACCCTCATAATAATCTATGAATAACATCTAAATAGAACCCGCGAAGGTTATTGGAAGGTTATTATGGTTATAGGTTATTGGAATTAATACCTCAATAACCTCCTAATAACCCTCTAATAACCACGAAGCGGAAGTTATTGCGTGGTTATTACGCACACAGCTCTGCATGCGTAATACGAACACAAATATTTCCCATAAAAATGAGGGCACGTTTTAATTAAAAGAACCTTCAACGTGATGAACAAGTGCTTCAAATCACTTGTTCACACTACAATGCTAGGAAAACACTGCACCAAGCAGACCGTATAAGTTTAAGGAAATGGGTCCGACTTTTATTTATAATTTAAAAAAAAACATTGACAGCAAGGGCCATTTGAAGATATATATATAAGTTGACAAGGGTCATTTGATTAATGAAATTACACACACACACACAGATATATATATATATAAGTTGACAAGGGCCATTTGATTAATTGTACATTTGGAAAATAAAAATGCTAAATATATTTAGATTCACTTAATGCAGAAAAATAAAATCATTATAATTTAAAACTTTCCTAAATTCTTTTAAAATGTGCTGTCAACAACCAACCATATGAACTCAATGAAATCAAACACTACAAATCTTTTGAAATTATGTACTACAAAGAATTGCATTACAATTGGTCATGTCTCGAACCTAATTCATAATCGCACCTCAACTGGTCAAATGCGCAAATACTCAAAATTTAAATAAATAGAAGGCATCAAAGAAGAAAAGAAAACTGAATAATTTCAGTCCACCTTTACCACTACCTACAAGAAAACTCTTCGTTAAATCCTACAATATAGTAAATTCACCAAAAGATTAAATTAGGGACATTTACACACCTACCACAAAATTCCCATGTATTTAACATAAATAACACCTAAACTTTATTTTTTTATATTTATAACATCCAAATCATTCATATCACATCCAAAATACCACCAATTTTAAATTTTAAAATTTGAAATACACCTCTTGAATCATAGTTAAGGTTGCATGTATGAAAAAGTTAAAATTCAGGCATGTAAATACATAAGAATTGAGTGGTATGTATGTAAATCTTGCTAAAGTATATGATATTATGTATACAAGTATTTCTAATGTACAAAAGGTGGTTTTGAGTTGTTAAGAGAGCGTGATGAAGTTTTTCAAGGAACGGACCAAACTTGGCGGCCAGTGTTTCTTCTCTCTTACGTAAGACAGATCCGCATAGCAAGGATCAAGAATGGTGGCAATGGTGAACTGATTCTCGGCCAGTAATGGTGCATGTCTATCAGTGTAAAGTGCAGCTGCAAGAGCTGCATGGATCTCT
Organism: Phalaenopsis aphrodite; assembly: GCA_003013225.1. Classification (NCBI taxonomy): domain Eukaryota; kingdom Viridiplantae; phylum Streptophyta; class Magnoliopsida; order Asparagales; family Orchidaceae; genus Phalaenopsis; species Phalaenopsis aphrodite. The sequence continues at coordinate 192,716 of NEWO01000382.1, forward strand.
GAAAACAAGTTGATTTGTTAAAAATAAAAAACTAGTTTTTAAAAAAAAATAAAAAAACAAAAGTGATGCCAAACAGATCATTAATATATTTTTACATTATTTAATTAAAAAATAAATCAAATAATCAAAATAATTTTTTGATGATTTGAACATTTTTTCAAAATATATTATATTTTAATTCAAAACAAGATCTAACAAAATAAATAAGAATGAAAAGGAAAAAAGCAAGAACAAAAGTGAGAGTTCAAATGGCCTATAAGAAAACACTAGATTTTATTGCAGTATATATTATCTAGTGGCTTGCTTATTTGGCTGCTTGTAATTAAAAATATGTTTTCAAAATAAACAGTTCATTTTCACTCATTTTATGAATTAAAATAAAATCATCACATCTAAGGAATTTTAGTAGTGTTCATAGAGCTTAAAGTCAATAATGTCTTCAGGAATCTAGAAAAACAATTACCATCAGAACATGTTTTGTAACCTCAAATGATCCGATGATTGGTACCAGAAGTTTTTACTCATAAATTAGAACGAATATTACATACACCAAGCGTACGTGCAGACCGAGGTATTCGGGTGGTATTCAGGTGATATTGCGCCTCAATACCACCCCAATACCAAAGATATCATCATACTACGCCAATACCATCGATCTGCACCTATCGCATCCGAGCACAATATTTTTCCCACAATTCAAACTACATTTTGGAACTAACGGGCAATTTGGGACCACTTTTATTTTTTATTTTTACGTTTTTTATTTATGTTTTGATTTGAAACAAAACATGTTTGATGAATAAGGTTGTATTTTAGAACATTCAAAACATGTAAAAGTTGTTTTCAATATTTTTAAAAACATTTTAAAAATAAAAATAAAAAATATATTAAACAAACATATTTTTAAAAATAAATAAATAAGCAAAATTGATTCCGAACAAAGCCAAAGTAACCACCATACCAGGATAGCCTTTCAGAGATATTGAAACATCTTCCATCTCAGTAATAGCCTGCTCCCTGTCACCAATCTCATACAACAGCAACGCCCTTCCAACCCTTGCATATTCTGTGAATGCAAAATCCTTGTAATCATTAATTATCTGCAAATTGTCAACTGACCGTTAGTGGTTTAATCTTATATACAGAAATTGAGCTTAAATCAGGTTTTTATGTAATGAATATATTTTAGTAATCAGAAGGAAACGAAACCAGAGGAAAAAAGAGCAAGAAAATGCTCAATAATTACATGTTTTATTAAAGAGTAAACAATGGCTAAGCTATGTGTTTCAATCAATGTGTACCATGCGTCAAGCAACACTGAAAGCAAGAGCATGAATTGAAGAGCAAAATGATTATGCTTCTCTTCGTTTCTCTCTCCTTTTGTGCTCAAATGTTGTTTTAACTTTTCTTTTATCCGGTGGCAGCGGGGGACCTAGTAGGCGGCCAACAACAATGGATTGATGTGTGGGACGGTAGACGACTGGTTTTTGAGGTGGTGGTGACGATCAAAGGCAGGGAGACGGGCAGCCGGTAAGGGCGACGGGCGGTCATTAGCAGGCGGCAAGGGTAGCGGCAGCAGCGAACTGTAATCTGAGGCAGATGCGGAGGTGAACAACGGCTAAGGGAACGGCAGTGGCGAACTGCGAACGAGGCGGTGGTGAATTGCGGACGAGGCCGCGGCGGCGGCGGGCAGTGAGCAGCTGGCAGCGGCGGCAGTGAGTAGCTGGCGGCAGTGAGTAGCTGGCAGCAGCTGCTAGTGGTCTGTGTGGCGAAGGGTGGCGAGGTGTGGCGACGGGCGGCGGGTTGTCAGGGGCTTGCATATAGCATTTTATATGAACTTTGTAATTCAAATTCGACCAAAACGCCCGAATTCTAAAAACAGCAAAAATGAACTACGGTGTAAATTTCAAATTCATTCATAATTTACATTGTATTTATAATTTCTTCATACCAAACACATAATTTTCTTAAATCCCAGCAAAAGAATTACAGTAACCACAAGTTCACTCAACCAAACAACCCCTGACAGGTCATGAAATTCAATGAAATCTAAAATGGCCAAATGCAATACAGGAAAAACCACAATTGCCACTTTGGCGACTCAAACAACAAAGCCTAATGACACAATACATAAGAGATTATAATACCCATCACCCAAAGCTACGACCCAACCATTACCAATACATAAGTGAATCAAAACTAGAGAACCAACAAACATGCGATATAACTACAGGAACCAAATAATTAACAAATCTTCAATACCCAATCACTATTATTGGGAGTATAGATTGAATAGCTCAAATGAAGATACAACAACAACAATAACAACAACAAAGCATTAATCTCACTACGTGTGGGGTCGGCTACATGAATCCTTTTTCTCCATTGCGTCAAAATCATAAAATTAGCAACAGCCCGTAAGACTAAGGGCATCATTATACCCTCACCTAAAATAATAAAACTGAAATAAAAACTATAAATTAAAAATACTACCAATAATGAAATTAAACTAAACTTAACTTGTCAATATCATATATTTGCTCAGCATTTTCATAGAATATAAATTGAAAATTTGCAAACCTCTATTAACATGCTATGCACCCCCTACACCACTTAGAAATGCTATACTTAGTCTACTTCTGAGGCAATGGCCTGAGGTTAGTGATCAACATTCCTCAAGTATCATTATAAAGCAAACTAGAGTTTTATAAGTGCATGGTAACCGCTCCATTTGGCGCTAAAGCATAAATTTTAACCACCAAAGTGAAAGCTATCCAAGAAAAAACTTGCAAAAAGAAATTACTAGAATTCATTATCATAGACCGATTTCATGCTTCTAAATTGATTCACCGACTTTGATATTTCACCTAATTTGCATCAGGTGAAACTTCTTTGTACTTAGCATTCATAAGATTCATGAACAAGTGGGACTTGTTGCTGTCACGCTTCCATTTATGCAAATTCTCCAATTCTTGAGTAAAAAAGTCAATATCTCGCTTTCTATAGGAAGGAAGGGTTTAAATCCGACCATTGATCAATGAAACTGTGGAAAAACAGGAAGGAACGGGCTCTAAACGGCTGCTTTCCTTGATGGGCAAGCCGGCCACCTACAAACCTTGGAAGATTGAATTGGGAGACAATTTTGAAAACTTCTTAATTAGTTTTATTCTCTTCCTATTTATGTTTTTGTTATTTTTATTTCAGAATTATTTCCTTTCCAAATTTAGATTTAGATATATTTGATAAGTTTCTAAATTTAAAGGTATTTATTTCCCTATATACATACCCTATATGATAATAGTGAAATCAAGTATTTTTTTTCTCTCTGCAAACCTCTTTTCAATATGGCATTAGAGAAATGAAACAAATTCTAGATCTCTTTTCAGCAACCGGAGGCTCTCCAACTGCCGTCCAATGCCGAAATCCACCTTGCAGCCACCTGCCTTCCTGCAGGTCCTCCACCAGAGTCTCTCCCTACAGCCGACAGCCTGCAGGCACTCCATAGCCAGTCTCCTGATTTCCTGACAAGCAGCCGCAGGTAACAGAGCTGCTCCTTTCCAAAGTAGATATCGTCAATCTACCACAACAGAACTACCTCCTTCCCGTAGCCTACAGACCCTCTGCAGTGTTGCTGCTCCCGGGCAAGCAGAGCAGCCACAGAAGCAGCCAGCAGACGTTCCTCACCGCTCCAAATATTCATAATCTCCTGCAGCAAACAACAGCCAACAAGATTGTGGAATTCCTATTCCCCTGCGGCAAGAAGCAGACAGGAATCCTGCAGCTAGTAACAGCCAGTAGCAGCCAGGAATTTTTCCCAACCCTAAACGTGTGTAGGACTTACAACAAAATATGGCATGAAGATATCTAGCTCCACTGAAGGTTATTTCTGAATTAGAGACCAAGAATTCCCTCCAAATGGCCCCAAAACTCTAATTTCATCACAAATCATAAACTCAATAGTCATAACTTCCTTCAATAATCCCGATCAATGTTTATGTATATTTGTGTAAAAAGAAAAGTAACATCTCACAGGAAAGGGCAGAGTTCCTAAGCTCATTAATCCTAATCATCGCACATGAAAGATTAAGGATCATATGGTCCTTTCTTGGTTGATCATTTCTATAGCCATAGAGGCTGATTTTTTTTTTTTTTTTTTAATAAAACAACACAGGAAATTTGGGAAGCAGCTCATGAAACTTATTTAAATATCAAAATAACAATAGAATTGTTTGAGATTAAGACAAAACTGTATGAACTCTGATAAGAAGACTTAAATGTGACTCGATACTTCAACACAGTAACAAATTATTGATTATAATAAGATATGTATGATATTTTTGGAAATGCCCTCAAGATACTATGATGTATAAAATAATAGTCATAAAGAAGAGGGTGATCAAGTTCTTATTGGGTCTACATAAGAATTTAGATGAGGTAAGAGAAAAAATCATGTGGATGAAGCTCTCCCTACCACTAGGAAGCCTTTGTTGAAGTCAAAAGAGGAGAAAGTAAGAAGCTCATGATGACAGCGAATGTGGTTTCATCTAGCACTGAAATCTCAGTCTTATACACACATAACTCCTCCCATGAGTCGAAGCCAAAAAAAAAACATCCCTTGTGTGAACATTGTAACAAACTTGATCGCACAAAAAATAAATGCTCGAAATTGCATGGAAAACCTTCAGACTGAAAATCTGGACATGGAAAGAAAGATCAAAGAAAAATGCTAAGGTTGTTACCACAACCGAAAAGTCGTGTAAACCATTCACCAAGAAATAGCTTTGAGTACTGAAAAAACTTCTTTAAGGTAATTCGGAAAAACACACCAACCTTTTGAGACAACAAAGTAATATATCATTCTCTCATCTTGCCAGTAAATAGGAGATTTAGAACCTTGATCATATGACTGAAGAAATCAATGCTCTAGTTAATTATCAAAAAGCTTCTACATCTAGATCGATAAAACTAGCAGATGGATCACACACAAAAATTGTTGGGAAAGGAAACGTGGATCTCTCTAAGGATATTGCTCTTCCTCTATCTTCTATATTCCACACTTGGACTGTAATATAATTTCAATCAGTAAACTTATTCATGATATGAAATATATAACTAAATTCTTTATAAATTCTTGTACATTTCAAGTGGTAGAATTAAGGAAGATGATTGACATTGTTGAAATGCATCAAGATTTATACGTGCTTAAGAAAAGTCTCTCTCTAAACACATAAATGATTCCGTGTTCATATTTACCTCAAATTTTTTAGTCTATACCTGTTGAAAAACATATAATATTATGAAATTGTTGTCTGGTCATCCTAATTTCAATTATATTTCTAAATTATATCATCATTTATTTATGAAAAAACACCTAGTATTTATCAATGTGAAATTTATCAACTTGCTAAACATATTAGAAATAGTTATCTCATGACCCAGTATAAATCTTCACACCTTTTTTTATTACTCGTCGTGATATTTTAGGGCCTTCAAAGGTGAAAACTCTAGTTGGGTATTTTCTAATGAAGAAGAAATCTAAACAACCAAAATCTTCCAAATCTTTCATAATATGATTCAAACTCAATTTTAATGCAAAATTCAGATCCTCGAAATTGATAATACAAAGGAATATTTCAACTCCATCCTTAGGTCTTATATTTCAAAAAATAAAAACAGCCATGTGAGTTCATATATTGATACCCCACAACAAAATAACATAGCAGGGAGAAAGAACATACATCTTATTGAGGTATCCCGCTCAATTAAGATGCCTCATCAAGTTCTAAAATATTTTTCGAAAAAAAAAATTCTTACTGCAACATAACTTATCAATTGAATGTTTAGTTGGGGGCTTAACTTCAAAACACTACTTCATGTTTGATGGTGTTATCTATCCTCACATCAGAGCTTTCACTTCTACTACACTTAAAATCTTTATATGTCTTTGTTCACTTTCATTCCCCAAACCGCACAAAACTTGACTCTAAATCTATCAAGTGTACTTCCCTTGGGACAGCCTCCAACAAAAAGGGGCACAAGTATTACCTTCATGTTACCAAAAAATACTACAACTCTATGGATGTCATATTTTTTTCAAAAATTAATTCTACTATCTCAATTCTGATGTTCAAGAGAGTGCAAATGAACATCAATTTTGGGATACACTTGATGACACCTACAAGGCCTCACAAACTACTCTTTCACCTAACCCTCCTGGTTGAGGATGTCCAAACAAACCAGCCTAAAGTTCATAACAAAGAACTTCATGTGTACATAGAATGAAAAAAATCTTAGCATTTGGAAGATAATTTGTGAACTCAGAACTACTCCAGCTAAACTCAAGTCCACATTTACCTGAAATTTCAAGTGAAGGGTCTAGTACTTATGAGTTATCCCTTTCCTCTGCTGGTGTCGATGATAAGGAAAGATATACTGGATACCCAATTCAAGAGAATATCTTCCCACAAGCTATCCTCAACCTATAGAGCATTTGTATCCAACCTTGATAATGTGCAACCTATAGAGCATTTGTATCCAACCTTGATAATGTGCAGATTTCTAAATCTATTCATGAAGCTTTTGAAAATCCAGAATGGAGAAAAGCAGTTGAAGAGGAGGTTCAAACACTAAAGCATAATGACACATGGATTCTTTCTAAACTCCCTCTGGATAAGAAGTCACTTGAATGCAAATGGGTGCTCAACATCAAATATAAAGTTGATAGGGGCATTGAGAGATTCAAAGAAATACTTGTGGCAAAATGTTTCACTCAAGCCTATGAGATTAACTATCAAAAAACCTTCGCACCAATTACCAAATTGAACACTATTAGAATTTTTCTGTCAGTGGCAGTTATAAGGAGTTAGGATTGGATCAACTCGACATAAAAAATGTCTTCGTGAATGGGGATCTAGAATAATTATACATGGAGATACCACCAGGGCTTAAGAATGATTTCAACAAACACCTAATATGTAAACTCAGCAAGTCTCTCTATGGGCTTAAGTAATCATCAAGGATGTGGTTTGTAAGGTTAGCTAAAACTATAAGATCTAATAGAAATTCTCAAGATTAAACTGATCACTCTGTTCATAAAATACACTCAAAGAGATAAGATTGTTGCACTGATAGTATATGTAGATGATATGATTTTGAATGGTGAAAATGAAAGAAAAATTCTCAATATTAAAGAAGTGTTTGCCACTGAGTTTGAAATCAATGACCTTTGCACAATGAGATATTTGTTGGGTATAAAGGTAGAAAGTTCCAAGAAACGTCATTATATCACAAAGGAAATATATCCCCGATATACTAAAGGAGACAGGGATGATTAGATGCAAACTAACTGATACTCCAATGGATCTTAATAAGAAGTCTAACAGAAGAGAAGAAAATATATCTCTAGATAAAAAAGATATCAAAGATTGATAGAAAAACTCATCTACCTATCACATACTAGGCAAGGATATTGAATATTTTGTCAACATTGTGAGCCAACATATGAATAACTGGATGAAGAGCATTTAGAGATGGTGTACAATATTTAGAGATTTCTCAAGAAAACTCCTGATTATGGATTAATTTTTAAGAAAACCATAAATAGAGAGTTAGAAGTCTATGTTGATGTTAGTTGGGCTGGGAAACTCACTGAGAGAATATCTACCACATGTTATTGCTCCAATGTATGAGAAAATTAATTATATATGAAGAAGTAAGAAGCAAACTGCATTTTTTAGAAATAATGTAGAATTAGAGTATACTCGCCACCTGTGAAGGGATATAGACTTAAAATTTATTAAGGGAATTGAGATGTACCTCCAATAAGCATATACATATGTTTTGTGATAGCCAAACGGCTATCAGTATTGCCACGAATCATTTGCATCATGACAGGATCAAGTATATTGACGTTTATAGGCACTTTATTTCTGAAGAATTCAATGGTGGAATTATACAATTAAGATACATCTCGACACGCTAACAAGTTGATGTCGTCACCAAATCTCTTCCTTTAAATATCTTCTCATAGTTCAATACCAAGTTTGATCTCTACAACATCTATGACCTAACTTGAGGGGTAGTGTGAAAAATTAGAAAGGAACTAGATGTAACCGGCTGCTTTCATTGGTGGGCAAGCCAGCCACCTACAAATCTTGGAAGATTGAAATGGGAGATAACTTTGAAAACTTCTTAATTAATTTTATTCTCTTCATTGTTATTTTTATTTCAGAATTATTTCATTTCCAACTTTAGATTAGATATATTTGATAAGTTTATAAATTAGGAGAGATTAGACTCCCTATATATATGAACCCTACACGAGAATAATGAAATCAAGTAATTTTTCTTCTCCAACCTATTTTCAAGAGAAACAAATAACAGGCAATTTACAAGTCTCCATTAATTGCAAGTCATATTCTTAAGCTTGGCATCCATCATTCTTCAATAGAAAAAGTAATTCCGAGTAATGGATCAAGTCTGGACTTTTGCCTTTCATTGTAACCAACAGGAACCATTTAGACTAACCATTCACTATCATTCACCTTCAAAGTTAACTTGGGAGTTTTTACAGGAATAGACCTAGTACCATATGCATTAGGAATAGAAGCCCCCATACCACTCAAGTAAATAAACAAAACAATACCACTAGAAGTCACGGGAATTACAGGTCCAGCAACCGAGGTGACCAAAACCACAACAAGACTTTAAGGAAAACCTTGAGTGAGGAAAATTTAAAAGGCAATTCGGAGAGAAAATTTGATTAGCATAAAGTGAAATAATTTGAGTGACACATCAAGACTTCTAGCAAAGAGGCCCAAGTAGCATAATATTAATAAGAAGATAATATAATGGGAGTTTCTGATAGAGAAAATTTTCCGCCTATCCCTAATGGTACAAGCCTTGCAAGAAAGTGGTGGGAGATAAAACAAATTTCCATAATGAAGATGAGAGATGATTTTACAAAATAAGAAAGTAACAATAAACTGCCCCAACATCTTAAGAAACAAAACCCCCTTTATAATACAAGCAATAAGGAAAGTTATAACAGTAGAGAGGTGGTTTATAAAATGAGCAGCTAGTACGCTTATGTAGTTAGAGATGAAGGGCGGAGATAAATTCTGCACAAAATGGGGGGGGGAGGGAAGAACCACTTGTAATAATTGTATACAGTTATTATATTCTGCATAAATAGCTGAAATGAAATCACCGTCCCTCAAATTGAGGGATCCTACATAATCATTAATAGGCTGCCAAGAGATGAAAATCATGTATTGTTGAGAGATGGTGAATATATCAGCAAAATGTTCCTGATAATCAATAAGATGAACAATAATTTCCTTCGGATGAACAATAATTTCCTTCGATTTGATGTGAATTCGTATAAATGCCATTCATTTTATGATAGCCAAACTCCAAGTTGACAATTGATCAACATAATCGCGCTCCACACAATAACAATAAGCACAATATTCAACTTCACTTTAGAATCGAGTTACAATAATTGTTTTTTGCGCACCAAGAAATTGGCGTTGAACGAAGAAATAAATGGCAACTTGTAGTTGATTTTCAGTTGGTAGAATTACGTACCAATAGGAACCAGATAAGGCTCGAAAAGACAGGGAGTTGGGAAATGCACAATCCACAGGTACGCTTAGTTTTAATATAGTGTAAAACTCGTTTTAGTTGCTGGAAAGCTGGAAATGATATTCAAAACGAATGGTACAGATGCTGAAATAAACGATTTATAGCAAATGCAATATCAGCCTGCTACTAGCAAGATGCTGAAGAGATCGCACCAAATGCCGATATAGTAGGAGTAGAGTATTTAATTTAAGGAAGGCTAGGAAATATAGTTTTGGAGGTTGTAGGACTTTGAAGTGGTCAGCAATTGGTCATTCCTACCCTGTTGAGTATATCTACCACATAGTCGTGCATATTGCAGCGTGTATGAAGATTAATAAACAATTGAAAAATGTCGAGAGATGAGAAGATGTGTTACACTTTGACCAGCAGAGTATATAAGCAAGGAAGGGTCCACATTACGATAGTAAAAACCAAATTGCTGCACATAATTGGAGAGAGTAACAAGCCATTGCCGAGGAGATTGTTTTAAACTAAAGATTACATTATGAAAGTGACAAACATGGTTTTAAAAATTGGGATCAATGAATTCTTTTGCTTGTGCCATGTAAATTGTTTATTGAAGAGTATCATGTAAGAACGCATTAGTTGAGAACAAGTATACAGAGTGACAATAGTGAAGATGCGGACAATGGACATTTTGGCAATCAAAATGAAAATTTAATGTAACAGACACCTTGTTCTAGCTTGTAAACCTGAGCTAAGCTTTATAGAGAGCAGTAGTACCATCAGAGTTACAATTGATTTTGAAAATCCACCTATTGCCAAGAAAGGTCTGATTAAAGGAACAGGAACAAGGCTCCACGTACCCTGCAATTGTTAAGGCTTAAAATTCGGTGGACATAGCAGTAGGCACATTTTGTCTCTAGTTTCCTAGTTAAAAGAAAGAGAATCCACAATAGAGGAAATAGTATGATGTAGATCAAGAACATGTCTCCATTTTAGATGACCAATTTGGACCGAGTTTGCATTTAATGTGTAGGTACTCCAAAAGTGTTTCTTGAGACAGCAAGGGCTGAAGGGAGTTGAGTAAGAACTCCAGGAGTGCGATTATGAGATATAGTGGCTGGACAAAGAGGAATTAGCTGAGAGGTGAAGTTGGAAGTGAATGGAGTAGTGGTATGAGAACCGGAGATAGAAGAGGAAAATCGTGAAATAGGAGTGGTGGCTATAGCTGAAATAGGAAAACTAGAAACAGGAACTAGTAGAAGAGGAGCTATAAATAGCAATTTTAGGTAGAAAAGTTGCCTGACAGGGGAATTCAGATTCATGAAAAACAACATATCTAGAGATGAAGAGTTTATCGTATTTATACCCTTTAAAATGGGGAACTTAAACTCGAAATATGCATGGGATTGAGTGACGATCAACCTTTGTAGAAACGTAGCATTGTAGCCAAGCACACACAAAGCTGAGAATAATCAGGAGGTTGATCATAGAGGAGCTGATACGGAGAAATATTATTTGAAGTGAAAGACGGTAACCGATCGATAAATTAAACAATAGATAAAAAGGTATCAGTCCAAAAGTATTAAACTAAATGACAATCTACACAGTGTCTGAAATGTATCAATACTTATGCTCCACGGTACCATTTTGTTCAAGTATATGAGAGTAGAATAATTGGTGTATAATGCCAAAGTGCGTTAAGTATGCTTCGTGTAGATTTATTACAGTATTCCTTGCCTCCACCAGTTTTAAGTATTTTTATGTGATGATTTTATTGGTTTTCAACAAGATTTTTGAACTTAACAAAGCACGAGATAACAAACCTACAATACTAAGCAGCAAAAAGGAATTTCTCCTTTCCACTCTCCCTACGATCCACTAAGGGTATTAGGATTACCTTACCTTCTAGAATACTTCTAGGTTTTTTTACATATATATATATATATATAATCCTGTAATGGCTTTTGCTATATTCAATATATCATTTATTGTTCACGATGTAAAGAGAAGCCCTCGTACTTCGTCCCTTTGTTTGGTGCGATATTCATGGAGCAGCTCACAGAATTCGTCTCCTGAATTTTCTCATCGTATCAGAGCAACAAGGTTACCAAAAGTATCAGAGAAACTCATCACTGAAAATTACCAAATTTGGAAACCCCAAATCTACAAACTCTTCAAAGCGAATGGTTTTGAGAGCTTCCCTGATGGCACCACAATCTGTCCCCCATCTCAAACCAACACACCAGCCGGTCAACCCACCTCCAACCCCCACTTCCTACGCTGACAGCTCATCAATCAGAAACTCTCGTTGCCATCTACTCCACCATATCCCCCCACAATCTTGCCCTAAATTCTTAACCTCTAATCCACCAAGAAAATATGGCAAACCCTTCAAAATCGACTACAATCCACAAATCAATCCCGGTCATCCAACTCGGGAACGAGCTTAACCACATTTTCATTAAAAACAAAACTATCCTTTGGTCATTAAATCCCTCGTCGACAACCTAACTACTGCCAAAGGTCACATTGATCGTTAGGACATCATCCTCCATATCCTTAATAGCCTACTTTCCTCCTACCATCCTTTAAAACAATCATCAGTACAAGATCAAAATTGATCAAGTTGGATGACTTGTATTCCCCGTTCTGCAGCGAAGAGATCAGCATCTCAGTTGATCATGCCAAAGATTGCCCTGTTCACTACTCGAGGAAGCCAAAACGGTGCCAGGGGGCACGGTTAACACCCCTTCAATTCTAGGGGGAACCACAGGACATCACTTCCAAATAGGAGAGGTCGCAGTGTTGGATCTATCTCTGATAGACCAACTAGCCAAATCTACAACAAAATCCGACACATCACACTATAATGTTGGCATCGATCCAATTTCAGCACCTACCCCTTAACAAAATTTGATTCAGGTCTAATGACCTCTACCAAATCCAACTCAGATGACTAGTTCCTTGACTTCGGTGCAACCATTCACCTAACCTCCAACTACAATCATCTAAAACATGTCAAGCCATACACAGGACCAGATTTAGTAATCATTAACAACGACTGCAACCTCCCAACCATCCACACTGGTCAAGGCATTCTACCTACACCTCAACTTAAGCTCTATCTCCCCAAACTCTCGCACTCTACCTTCCTACCACACAATCTCCTTTCTACTCACAAATTAGTTTCTAACAATAACTATGACATCTCTTTAACCAAATCTAGTTTTGTTATCAAGTACAGAAAAACAAACCAAATCCTCCTCCAAGGCCCTAGCAAGGGCGATCTCCACCCTATATCCGCTTTGGCCGCCATCCACTCAACTCCTACATCCGTCCAACTTTGGCATAGAAGGCTTGGGCACCATGATCATGCTACCACAACAACCATCTCTAGAACAACTACTATTATACCTAGTCTCCATTCTTCTATTTCCCATAATGAATGTAACCCTTCCAAGGGTCATCAACAATCATTTAATATTTCAGTTTCTGAGCCTAAACATTGTTTTGACCTTGTTCACCCTGATGTTTGGGGTCCTGCGCCAACCCCTTCAATACAAGGATATAAATATTTCATTCTCTTTGTTGATGATTTCTCTAGGTTCACTTGGGTGTTCCTTATGTTTGCCAAATCTAAGACAACTACTAAATTCATAAGATTCCATAAAATGGTTAAAAACAATTAAATATAAATATCAAAGCACTCAGATCCAACGACGGAGGTGAATATATATCTCATACCTTGCACACATATCCCACCTCCTTCGGTATAATTCACCAATTCAGTTGCCCTTACACACCCAACAAAATGGGGTAGCCGAGCGCAAGCATCGTCACCTAATCAAAACACTATAACTCTCCTCCTCACCTCCCACCTACCCTACAAATTTTGGACAGCAGCTCTATTAACTGTCGCCTACCTCATCAACTGCATGCCGCGTCCAAGACCACAAAACTCAAATCGCCCTACGAACTCATCCATCGCACACCACCGACATATACCCATCTTTGCACCTTGTATGCCATTGTTTTCCATGGCAAAAGCCTCAAGCCCCACATAAACTTGCCCCTCTCTCCCCCCATGCATCTTTATTAGTTATCCACCCTATCACAATGGCCACTACTGCTACAAACCTCATACACGACAAATCATAATATCACGCCATGTGGTCTTCAACGAACTCACATTTCCCCATCATTCCTCATCAACCTCAACTCCGACTTCCATATCCTACATCTCACCGAGTTTCCTTATACCAACATCTCAACCGCCTAATCAAGCAACTATCTTTCCCAAATCCTCCCAACCACCACATACCACCACTCTCCCAAGAAAACCAAGTACAAACCTCCACATCAATCCTCCCACACATTCCACCCCAACCACCCACCCCATGACAACCCGCTCTCAAACCAAAACACTTAAAATAATTTCTAAACTTACATACAACCACCTCACCCATATCCAATCCGACAACCTATACTCAGGCAATCACATCTTCACTGGTGCAAAGGCTGTGCCTACTGAATTTGAGGCACTTCAATGCCAAGGAACTTGGGTCCTTCTCGACCCACCCCCTCAAGATGGAACAGCTCCAAAATTCCAAGAAAGATTGGTTGCACAAAGTTTCAAACAACAACATGGCACCCAATATAATGAAACCTTCAGCCCCGTAGCCTACAATTCGGATACTTCTATCAGTCGATATAACTTCAAATCTAACTTTCATTGAAAAATCCTAACAATAACAAGACCAATCATCAAAAAATGAGTTGTAATATTTCAAATTTTGAGATGATTGAGGATGGACCTAAACATCACAACAAACAATTTCTAAAGTGATAAAAGGGTAAACAAATGATATGCTAAAAGGAAACCGATAGCCTTTAGCCACCTTACAAGCAGCGGAAAAGTGGAAGCTTAGAAGCATACATAAAGTTGGCATAAACATTGATAAAAGAAAAAAGATACCTACTTGCATCTAATGCCGAATGTTGATCCGAAGAAATACTCGGGTTGTTGGTACGTACAACATCACTTGCTTGAGTACTTTCTTCACTACGCAAGGGTGAGTATAGATCATCCAAACTTATTGGCTATAAGTTTATCCGAACAGCAAACTAAAAAGTTTGATAATTTGGATGAAGGACATTTAAAGTGGAGAGAATAGTATATTTAGTGCTTAATGAAGCATCAAATGCAGCCATTAAATTAACTTTACCCTTGATTTTAGACAAATATTGTGTCATAATTTGAGTAACCATGGTAATAATGTAGACCTACTTTTTGAGTGAAGAAGAAAAGCTCGAGAGTGGATTGTAGGCAGCGCCCGAGAGTAGCTCAAATATCCACACAAGAATCAAGTTAAGCACATAGGGTAAATGAATGCTGAAATGTTAAGAGTAAAGTGTTCATGATAGATTTTGATCAATGAGGAGCCAATAGTAATAGTAGGAACTGTTGCTAGTAGACCCATCTTGGTTTATGATGGTAGTGGCAGGACAGAAAATAGATCTGTCAAGGTATCCCTCAAAACCATTTGCTCAACTTAACTTGAGAAGTTGAGATCATGTAGGATGATTATCTACAACGAGCTGGAACTGAGGCGATATATGAGTATTATTTAGGCTGTAAAGCACCTAGCCATGATACTCAGATAGAAAAGAGCTCTTCAAAAGAAAGATGAGATTTACAGAAGAAAAAAGTAACAGCTAAACATATCTACATCTTAAGAAACGAAACCCCCTTTATGTAATAAAAGCTAGGAGGAAATGCATCAGAGTAACAGTGTGGTTATAGAATGGGCGGATAGGATGCTTATGCATTTATGTAGGTAGAGATGAATAGCCAAGATATATTCTGCTCAAACTGGTGAAGAGTATACTGTTATTATATTCTGCACAAATGGCTGAGAGGTTACCAGTCCACTTAAAAATCCTTCTTTCACACCATAAAAAAACCCTCGGAGAGATACCTGCCTTTCCTCTCAATCTCTTAGGTTTCTCTCCTCCCAAACCTACTTATACCTTTCGCGCCTCAAAGATTCCTCTTTACATACCAACATGAGCAAAGCAGATGGGCAACGGATGAGAATTTTAGCCCCTTAAGACAAAATTTAAGGCGTCAATGTGCAAAATAATCACGCAGGAAATGGAGAGGATAAATAATCACCAAGCAAGAGAGGACCAAACCTGAGTAAAATAGTCCAAGGCCCGGGAGAATTCTCCCTTCGCCTGGAACTCCCGTGCAAGGTCGAGCAGGAGAACGGCTTCTCCAATGCGGCGGGATAAAGCAGAGCTAGCATCCTTCTCGGCGTCAGTCACGGGATCGAAGCCTGACGAAGAGTCGGCGGCAGAGTTACTGTGGAGGAATAAGAGGGCAGACATTGGGAGCGAGAGAAAGAGAAGACCTCTCCTAGTGCTGCTCTTGCTCCGGGCCTCATGAGGGATCGAAGCGGCTAGGGTTTTCTTCACTTCTATTGGTCGACAATGGGGAATCCGAGGGAGATGAGGGAGATGAGGGAGATGAGGGAGCCGATATGAGATTGCAATGCAAGCGCTCATGGTAGTCGCGGCCCGTGGTTGCCACACTGGAACTTTCAGATTCCCTTTCCATGATAGCAGAAGTTGTGAGCTTATGTGGCTGGCGATGTATCCAGAACTTCGGAGCTTCTACATCATTCTCACCTTCGATTCTACATTTTGAGCTGCAAGTATTATTTTTACAAGTAAGCTTGGGGTTCACTTGGTTGTTGTTGGTTGAAAATAAACTTTATTAACTAAATATTTTTTGTTAATTTATTTAATTGTAAAAATATTAGTGTCATACTTAAAACGAGTTTTAAATTCTTGATCAAATTCCAAAACATCGTTGACACTGCTTCCTTCTTGAATGAGTAAATTTTGTTTAATCTTTGCTTTAAGGAAGGATCCTGACTCTCATCTGTATGGTAAGGCCCTCACTAGCTGTACTACTGGTGCTGATAAATTTGTTGTGACTGCTCAGTATGGATCTATATCG
>NEWO01000382.1:235493-264909 GCA_003013225.1 Phalaenopsis aphrodite
AAAAATAATGTCATACACTGATATCAATCAAACATAAAAGAAGTCTAAAAATAACATAACAGTCATACATTCCAATTCTCATAAAAGTGACGTAAATGATTAACTGCACAATTAAGTGTCATTGACATAAAGAACTCTCTCCTAGTCAGATATTTTAATAATTTCATTGAAAACAAGTAAAACATGTCTTCATATATTTCTTGAGTTTCTTTCAGTATTCTCATAACTTGTTGAATAGAAGTTGCAACCGATGTGCTAGACTCATTGGTGCATGAAACATCTAATTGCGAAATTTGACTTCTTATGAAAACCGCACAATCTTTTTTTCTTTTTCTCAACTCTAGGATCTTTGGAACGACTAGTTGACGCAACTTCATTATGTTTGGATTAGACCCTTCATTTGAGTCAGCAGTTTACTCAGCATATACATTCTCAACTTTGCTTGCGTGCACTCTTCGCTTGGTGCCCATGCATGATCACTCGTGGCCACAACTCCACCAAAAATTATGTCTATTTTTTCTTCAAGCTCAGGGTCAATGTCACTAAACTTCAACTTCTTGGCAGTTGGCATGACCAACAAATTGATTGGATAGTTGATATGTTGATATAATTAAGATAACATAAAAAAATGGAAAGCACTGAAAATTGAATACATTTTTATCTCCAGTCTCTCAGCCAACTATTATTTCGAAGCATCAATGGTTCATTTTATGAGATCCCAACCCAATCCATTTGATCCTCGTTATAACTCTTTCCATATTTTTCAATTATTTTTTAACTCATCTCATTTGTTTTTTAATTATATCCTATCATATTATCTTTCACTATTTTCCTTAAATTTGTTTATAATATTTTGTTATCATTCTTTACTAAAATAGGTAGTTAGTTAATCTTTGAATTCCACCTTTTTTAGGTAGGGATCACAAAATATTAACTTCATATTTTTATCCGAGATGACAAATGATCTGATTTCTTTTATCCTACACATCACCACTACTAGTTTGAAAAGAACCACTCAACATAAATTTTTACAAACAATAACTTGAACTCATCAAAACATAAATTAATCAAGAAAGCAATCCACAACTCCCAAACATTTTCTCCGCATGACACCAAAGTGATAATAATCACATATGAAAACTCACAACAAGCAAGATGACAAAAAATAAACATCTATAACGGAAAATAAACCTCTAAAATCTAGCAAAATAGTATGCTTTGGGCCAACTCTTTTTTTCAAACCCAAACGTAACTAGTTCTGGTTTTTTCAAACATTTGCATACTCATACATACATCTCAAGGACCAGTGAAAGTTTTATTAGAACGAAACCGCAGAACACGGGTGAGCGACGATGGCGTATAGACGACGGTGCATTTAATTAAACGTACTCATGCTCGAAAGACAGCTGGTAATGCTCAACTGAACAGAAAATAACTTTTAAAAATGTCTCACCATATGTATAAAAATGACATCTATCGAATCATCTTGAACTCATGTATTCATAAACCATGTGCCACATCAAAAAACAATTTAACTAGCCCTGCTAATTATGATCATGGTGGGAAAATGTTTAATGCAATTTGTATTAGGAAGATTTCCATACATACCACAATATTCCTATATATTTATCATCTTTAGTAAAGAATTTTGATGTCTTCTAATTTTAAGCACTCTTTATAACTCTTGAATATTTCATATGCAATCTCGTTACAAATTGCATAATCCTCACGCATTTCATTCGGAGACATCATAAAATCCTCACTCATTTTAGCCATAGATGTCCCAAAATCCCATATAATAGTCTTTTATGAAGCTCAGATGGACAATCTAGAACAATCCCTTAAAAAAAGATCTCCAAACTTCACAAGAGTTTCGAAAGCCATCAAAGAAATAATCGAATGCCATCACATAAACAATTTCTCCAAACTTCACCAAATTTCTCCATCTCAGAAAAATCGCAAAGAGCAAAGTTTTGCGAGACATAAGTTATTGAAAATATCAAAGGTCATTACAATTATAGCATTATTCTCACTGATTTTAGCCACAAATATCCCAAATTTCCTCAAAATGATCTTTGATGAGGCTCGCATGCACAATACAGACCAACCTCCAAAAAAAATTTCTCCAAACTTCACAGAAATTTCTAAGGACATCACGGAAACAATCAAAGGGCATCACATAAAAAAATTATCCAAACTTCACCAATTTTCGCTATCACAGAAAAACCACAAAGAAAAAAGCTCGGTGGGAGAGAAACCATGGCAAAATCAAAGGCCATCACAGAAAAATCGCATAATGTTCACTGAAAAAATCAAAGGCCATCACACAAATGAGAAAACATTTCTCCATTTTTCTCCAAATTTCTCCAAAACATTTCTCAAAATTTCTCCAACACAGAAAAACTGTAATGAACAAAGCATGGTGAGACAAAAACCAAAAACCACACATGAATTTTGCTTAAAGTTTAAGGATAGAATGTATCAGATTACAAGAAAACAAAGAAAGAAAAAGCTGGAATCGAGCTCTTGCCATAGGCACCGGAAGACGTGGAAACTGAAGGCATAAAAACACTAATAGGTAGGACTAGGTTTGATCGATTAGCACTCGAATGAATGAATAATTTTTAAGCCAGCAAAGGAATTTGAGTTGAATGAAACCACGAAACATGGGTGCATTTAACAAAACACAGCCATTCCACAAAAATCAAACGGCTTCAACAACATTTTCACGCCGCGCAGTAACTAATAAGTTGCCCCAAATAGACCCTAAGATCCACTCAACTACATGATGCCTATGTGAGAGTCACTTACTCTTGATATTTATTTAAATATTGTGGAAGGCTAAAAAAGCTCCAAAAATCTGTGTGAATTATGATATATTGCATGAAGCACTTGACTCCAACGAAACAATAGTTTTGATAGCACTGTTCTTTGGGAGTATTTGTACCAAATGGCTGAAGTTGGGTCATATATATTAGTGGTCAAATGTATTTTTAACCCAAAGGTTTTATATTAGTGGCCTATGATAGAGAGATTCAATCACTCGTTATTTCTACAATAACATATCTTTCATCTACTCTATGTGAGATCAAACTTAATACTTTCATGTGCCTTCATGTAAACAATAAAAAGAAAGTGGTTCACAAGATATTGTTTTTTGGTGTAAGGAATTTTGATTCGAGAAACATTAAAATTAGAGTTGGAAATGCTCAAAGGGAATAATACTATGATTAATATGACATATATGCTCAAAAACAATAATGGCTTATTATTACTATGTAAAGTGTTCAAGTGGAAAGAATTTAGTAATATGACGCTTGTTGTGCAAAGTGTTCTCTACAAGGTGAATTCCATCCTTTAAAATAGATATTGAGGTGCAAAATGTTTCAATGGTTCATTTTCCATGATCCAACAGACACTTTACTCACACATGTATCGATCATGTGCATGAACATTAACTCTTATCGCAAGACTCTAGAAAGTGAAGAAGAAAATATAAATTTTGAAGACAGAGAAGTGAAGGTTGTTTCAAAGATTAATGAGCAAAACTTGATTGCATTTATAAACATGAAACAGAGGTAACTGATTCCGCAAAGTTGTAACTTTTGATCAGACTACTACAGCAGACAAAAAAATTTTATTTGGGTGTACTGAACAATAAAATGTGAAAATCAAATAGACAAAATAATGAAAAGGTGGCTAGTTCACAAAGATATAAAAAATAGGATTTGCACACCCTTGTGTAGGAGTAGTGCTTCAATATGTTTGGTGGGCCTTTTTATTGTGTATTGACCGTAAATCTCGGAAAATTTCTATATAAATGATTGGATGCGTCATTCAAAGAATAATATACTACTCTGAGGGATATAAATGTTATCTAAAAACGAATCTAATCATCCAGATGATGAAAATCTCCATGATTTATGGGTCTACGGAACCATGAGTTTTTTCCTTACCTTATGGGTGTAAGATAAAGTTCATTTTATTCTAGAGTTTGGTATCCCTATGAGGCGAAGCTCTTAGTTAATTACATCTCAGGAATTGTGATTTCTGAGAATACTCTGAATTAAAGTTTTGGCTTCATCGTGCATGATCATTCATAAGTGTCTGTAAGATAATGATATTGAGGGTGGTTCTGATTGATAGATTTAGGGTATGAAAAGATTTGAGCAAAATCAAAAGGCTTGAGCCGTACAGTCCAATGGCAATGTGTCATGGAAAGACCTGGGAGAAGGGTTAGCTAACTTTGGGAATAAAACACACCATGGAGATTGGAAACTGATTTGGATTGATTCACTTGAGTCTAGGGCTTGAGTTGGTTGGGTTTTAATTTCATTTAAAGGGTTGTTTTGAGTTAATTTATTTTAATTAATTTGGATTTATTTTAAGTTATAGAAGTTGCATTTTTGAAGTACATTTCAAGTGTTTTGAAGTTTGTTTGAAGATAATTTATTTGACTTGAGGTTGTTTAAATTTGTTCATTTCATGTTTGTTTACCAGTTCATAATTTATTAAAGCTTATTAAAGCCGGTTAAATTTTGTAAACTTGGTTATAATTAGTTAAAGTTGGTTAAAGTTGATTCAAGTTGGGTACTGTTGATTATTTTTAGTTAATTTTGGTTAAAATTTGTTAAAGTTTGTTGAAATTTCTTTTAAATGTTTTAGGTTTTAGTTTTGAAAACATTTCAAAGTTTTAAAAGTTTATGTTTCGAAGTTTTAAGGTGTTTGGTTTTAATTTCATTTAAAGGGTTGTTTTGAGTTAATTTATTTTAATTAATTTGGATTTATTTTAAGCTATAGAAGTTGCATTTTTGAAGTACATTTCAAGTGTTTTGAAGTTTGTTTGAAGATAATTTACTTGACTTGAGGTTGTTTAAATTTGTTCGTTTTATGTTTGTTTGTTTACTTGTTCATAATTTATTGAAGCTTTTTAAAGCCTGTTAAATTTTGTTAAAGTTGGTTATAATTAGTTAAAGTTGGTTAATGTTGATTAAAGTTGGGTACTGTTGATTATTTTTGGTTAATTTTGGTTAAAATTTGTTAAAGTTTGTTGAAATTTCTTTTAAATGTTTAAGATTTTAGTTTTGAAAACATTTCAGAGTTTTAAAAGTTTATGTTTCGAAGACTAAAGGTGTTTTATAATTTTAAAAGGTTTTAAAATATTTTAAATTTTAAAGTTAATTTTGAAAGTTTGAGTGCTTGAAGTTTTAAGTTTTAAAACCCTTATTCATGTTTGAAGTTTTTAAAGGATTTAAAATTTTATTTTACTGTTGAAAAAGATTTTGATTGGTTTGAAAATTTTAGAGTTGAAGGTGGTTTTTGAAAAGTTTAGGGTTTTGAAAAAGGGTTGGAATCTGGTTTGAAAAGATTTTGAAAGATTCAGGGTTTCAAAAAAGGTTGAAAGTTTGAAATGACAGATTGAACATGATTTAGGGTTTTGAAAAAGTTTGCAGTTACGGTTTGAGATCGAAGATTTGGATTTGTGTTTTGAAATTGAAGGCTTGGATTTGAGATTTGAGATCAAAGATTTGGATCTAACATTAAATTGCGGGAATGATGGAGCTGAAATCTTAACCTTAAAAAAAACTTAAACTATCAAGGAGGCTAAATGAGCGGACTAATTTAATTATTGGGAATAACACATTCGGTCAAGATGCCCATGACCCTTTCATTATCCCGAATGCATTGAGATCCTTAGACTATTAACCAAACATATGGTAGGATGTTTCTATTATTACCATAGCAATGACTAATTTAGATATTGCTGCTAGTAGATGATTTGAGGTGCCTTTGTCAGTATTTATGGTTCACATCATCCTAGAGCACCCACACAATCCAATGGGATAAAGGTTTTTTATTTTTTTATTTTTTTTATATGTTTTAGTTCTTGTTACTAGTTATGAGTATCGAGTAAATTAACTTAGGTAAGAACAAAACTTTCTCGTTGCTTCTTGTAAATCTCTTCTTCTAAATTTCCATATGAAAATTCAGTCTTTACAAACATTGGATGATTATGTAACTCGTACTGTATGGAGGCAACTTTAACAACTGGAGAATAAATATTAAAATAATTTAAACTAATCTTTTGAAGATTTCTTTAGCTTCCATTCAAGCTATGAATTTATCATTTGATAAATTTGTTTTGTACTTGTTCTTGAATATTCATTTGTTCCTATTGGTTTCATATCTGGATTTGCATTTGTTCCTATTGGTTTCATACCTGGAGGCAAATCAAGTGAATTTTAAGTATAATATTGAAAAAAAAAAAACTAACTCTCTAGTATAATTCATCATAATGGAATCAATTTCAGCATTCACAGATTCTTTCCAAAAATCTGCATAAGAGTAATAGCTTCACTATATGTCAAAAATTTGTTATTTATTAAGGTGTAAAATTCATCTCCAAAAGTTGTCTCCTTTGAATTCTTTTACCAAGTGTGGTTTTAAATGTGTAGATAAATTTGCTATCCTAGATGAAGCTGAGATAGATCGGTCAATCAATAATTTTAAGGGAAACATCTCGAAAGAATTGACATTTGCAGACTTAATTTTTGTGCTTAATTCTATAACATAACTATAAGCACAGTCTATGTGTTACACTTCTTTAAGCATACCCAATAATTAAACTATTATGAGTTTTAGAATTAATTTTCTTTTCTTAGGATCCGGTAGAAATGTGGCTAAATGCCTCCATTCTTTAAAATATTTTAAATTGGGTAAACTCTTCTTTTAAAGATCACGGCGTTTCTTGCTAGTTTGTTTTAAATATTATTCCACTTTGGATATGACATGTTCCTAAATTAGTATCCCTATAAATTGGTAGGTGCTTTTAAAGTTATGAGCAAGACATTCATCATTCCTTTTCAAAGTTCTATTTTGTCTAATTGCTGCTAGCTACATTTGATGATTCAAATGAATAAGGGGGTTTGATTTCATGCATATTACCATTGGACTTACAAAATGTAATGGTGGTCCTGAATCATGGTACCCAAGCATTACTTTTCCTAGTCAATTTATTCTTAATCAAGCTTTATACTTGATGTAGTTTAAGTTTTCTTTCATTTTTACTTTTGAATAAATACGTATAGTGTATCGAGAATAATCATTATAAAAATTACCTTATCTCTTCAATCATATCTAAACACATAATTTTTCACATCTCTTAAATCAGATTGTATCAATGTTTGTAATTCTGATTCTTTAATAATCATAGATTTGCATGGTTTCTTTATAGTTTTTGCTTTGGCACATATTTGATATTTTTCTACATTGGAATATGAATTTCCTTCAAAATTTCGAAGTTTTTAATATTCTTAATATAGAGAAATCAAAACATGCTAATCTGCTATGTCAAAAATTCACACATCAAATAAGCAGAAGAAGATCTTCCATTCTTTCATTTTCTACCTTTATGATTGTTAAAACATTCTACTTTTTGCTATGCAAATATTTCATGCGGAGTGAACTTATTAATATAGCTTGAAGCGTGCGAAGCATTGCCCTTATAGGTCTAATTTTGCTATTCTGAGTAGAATTCACCCTTATAGGTAGAATTTTAAGTGCATACAAAATTAAAATTGATGTGTGCTAGAAGATTCTTGACGACAGAGTATCCACCTTTTAGGATTCAACAAGTTATCTTCAAAGAGATTTGCACTGATTGTGCATAAGAAAAGGAACAATTATTACTCTAGAGAATGAAGTGGAGAGATAAATAATGAAGACAGAAGAGAAGTGAACAAAAATTAATTTTTTAATGCAAGAATTGTTCAGGAATTATTACAAATTTTTTTTGTGTTTTTCTCCGCAGTAGTATTGAAAGAGAACAAAAAATTCCCTTATGAATGAACCTATTTAATCTCTCTCCCTCTTCATTTTTATTTTTTATTTCAAATTTAAACCTCAATAAAAAAAATTACTCACTTTCTTTATAATCCATTTTTATGCTTTAAACATAAGTCTCAGTGTGCCATTCTTGTTTCCACTCATCAGAAATAGTCATTATATTTTTCACAATTATCTCATGATAATTATGCTTAATGTTTTGATTATGATAATAAATGATTGTTTGTGCAGGGCGTGTATTCTGTTGCAGAAGACTTCGTTGCAGAGCAATTAAGATCAGTGCTTTCTGATATGCAGGTTGATGTGGTATGTTTCATAGTAATGTTTGCCACCAATTTTTGTGTTTTGTTGATATCAAATTATGAGAATGTTTTATCATGGTTTATTTCCTTTAACGGGCATTTAAATTTTGGCCGACAGAAGGGGCTTAGAAAGGATTGCTTATTTATGAAATATAACAAGTTATTGTTAACAATGAAAAATTGAAAAATAGGAAGGATATTTTAGATATTCATAGCAATATTGAAGGTTTGAAAATATTGGACATAAAAGAAAAACATTAACATGTAATTGAGAACAATGTTCTTTATGCAGATTTTA
The DNA here is from genome assembly GCA_003013225.1 of Phalaenopsis aphrodite. Lineage (NCBI taxonomy): Eukaryota > Viridiplantae > Streptophyta > Magnoliopsida > Asparagales > Orchidaceae > Phalaenopsis > Phalaenopsis aphrodite. The sequence continues at coordinate 243,939 of NEWO01000382.1, forward strand.
TAAGATTACTTTTTTTTATTATTGATAATATCTTTCCTTATTCTATTTGTGTGTATATGTGTGTGCACACATTTGTTTATATCAAGAATATAATTTAATAAAAATGTAATCCTTTACAATTCTATCTCTTTTAACTTGGTATCCTAATACAGGATTATACTTGCCTTTGGCCACTTCATCGGCCTCTTCATTGCTAGCCAACTTGGAGACATTGTTTTCAACTATCAAAGCACTTGGCCTCCTTTCTTTTGAGCAAATCTTTAAACCGATTTCTATTCCACAACAATTCTTTACACCTTTATTATTTCCTCTAGTCTCATGCCAAGCACCCTAGTTGGCCCTTGCTAGCCCATGTACATCGGCTCCATACTCAGTTGGCACTAGTTAATCCACTACATTAAGCTACTTGCTAGCTCACCTTTGTTATTCTCTCCATTCCACCTAATTGATTCACAGGATCATTGTTAAAATCTCACTAAATCATGTAGCTAATTGTAGGCTCATCTAATTGTAATTAAGCATGTAGCTAATTTTTAGTCCCTAAAATTTGTGTCTTATATGCTAGAAGATCTATCAGATTTGTATAAGTTTAACACAAGTGATGTGATGAAATACTATAGTAATCGTTTCCAATTCTTCTCATGGTATTGGGGACTTACGATTTTCTTTTCTTTGCATCTCCATTAGTTGTAGTCTTCATCAATGCTTTGCCATGATTTTGTAGAGTTTTCTTCTTTTCACCAAATTGTTTAATAACTGTAGTGGTTATCGTTGTGATCGTGTTTCTATCCTTTTTTTTTCTTTTGCAGCCATTTACCAGCATGGTTTCCATTCCTATGGAAAATAACAATAAGTATGTCCTCTTCGTCTTAGGTTCATTTAAAATTGAGGTCGACAACCTAAATCCAAATGAGAATATATAAAAGGTTCATTTAACATATTTTTGAATAAAATTTCATTAAGTTGTCATGATTGGTTCACACTCTCTTAAATTGAAGGGGGAAAATGGCCATTTGCTTGGCATTGTATCTTAGCAAGGCAATCCTACATTCAATGTTTGAGATGAATAGGACTGGTTATGTTGTGATTATGGAATTCTATGGTTCTTGAGATTATTGGTACTTGAATATTCCTTCATTCGACAAAATAAAAAATATGATATAATAAATTTTAAAGTTTATGATGAATCTAAATCTATTAAAATCAATCCTTATTCATTCAACAAAATAAGGGGAAAAATATTTGTGTTGCATCTCCCTTTTCATCTTAGACCACACATTGATCTTACACTTTTCTTCTCGTTGTAGAATACGCTTTAGTCCCATCACAATGAAGCAATTTTCGTGAGCTTGATAACTTTCAATTTGAATCTCTTTTCCTGAAGAATATTCTTGTACTAAAAAATTCGCTCAACTATCTCAAGTCACTAGATAAACTCATCTAGATCCATGCGACTGTCAAAATCTGGTAAATGCACCTTTATTCCAAGATCCTGGCTTCTTCTATGATGTTCCTTGTTGAATCGTCAAGGCAGTAGTTCGTTGTCACTGGAAACTGCCTGGTGGAAGGGATTCACTTCCTTTTCTAGATCTGACGAGTCATCTTTATGGCTACGTGTAACCCTTCTGGACCTCTGTTGCAGTTGGAGGATTTCCTACGGCTATCCTCTATAGAAAGTTTATGGACACGTCTTTGCGGATTTCCCCAATGTGGCATGACATCATTTTCTCTTGATTAGGTTTCTGACATATATAGGATTGTGATTTAAGATTAGTTGGTGTTTTTGGGGTGGATGTTGGGGTGGAATTTTTGTGGAGATAAGAAAATTGGATTTTTAAAATTTTTAGGGTTGAGGCTAGGATTGCGGTAGAAATGATTTGAGAATTTTTTTTTGTTTGTGGGGGGAGTTAGGTTAGGTTTTTTTAGAATTTTAATTTTGGGCAATGAAGATAAAACCCTGAAGTTCTAGGGCTTGATACAAAATGATACTGTTATAGGGATTTAGAAGGTATTTGGGAAGGGGATATAGTGAAAACATGGTTGTGGAGTAGCGAGGGAAAATAAGGACAGTTGGCGAGGCTCGAAAAGACTATGGTGTTCAGCGGCTGAAATCTGCTAGGTGGACGGCAGGTTCGACATTATCAGCCGCTGTCCTGTCTGCAAACAGCGATCCAACGATAATTTGGTACCGTACGAGCAGCTGGACAGCAAACCGTAATGGATACACGGTAGTTTCCTGCAGAAACAGCAGCTTAGAAGGCTGTTAGGCTGATCATCAGCAGGTTTGTCAGTGATACGGCGATATACGGGCGGCGATGGGGTTCCAGTACATATTCCTAAGCATAATACAGACACACCACTTGCAAAAGGAAATGATACCGCATTCGGGAGAGTAAAAATAAGAGAGAACTCTTTTAAATTCATCATATCAAAAAACTATAATATCAAATCTTATTACAACACATATAAAGTTTTTCAATAGAAAAGTTCCTGAAAGGAAAACAAGAAAATAGGAAATGACTGGAAAGGAATGAAAGGAAAGAAAGAAATTTGTAGGAAATAAGGAAAAAAATAAAAAAAAGAAAGAAAACGGGATCCTTGACTCTGTCTCTTGAGATTGCGATCTATCACGATCCCTCGATGCCACGCTGTAAGAAGCTCTCGCGTTACCCCCAAATACTCTTCACAACCCTTCAAAATTTACTAATATAAAAATTATATAAATCAGTACACTTGGCTAATTGTCTTGTTTTCCCTTACACCTCCCTAAAAAGCAACAATATAGTCTGGGTAAGCTACAACTTTAGTGAAATAATAAGTGTTAAAGTAAGATTCAATAGGTGGAAATGAAATGACGTGCATGCTCAATAATAATTAATATGAGTGATAATTATACAAAACAAATGTGTTTTAAGTTTATGACACATGTAAAAGAAGTGTATAAGCAATAACAAACAAACTATAACTAGCATATATTTCATTCAATCCCTTGTGTGATCATATGAAGGTCCTTATTTATTTTTGTATTATTATTATTTGTTGTCTTAGGAATATCACTTTGTATTTGCATAGACTTTGACTTAATTCATTTTCTTGAGTCGTCACTTAGCCCGTCGGCTACAACAGTCGCTGATCAATGTTGATCTTCGCCGAATATAACACTATCAACAATTTCCTGTACCAAAAGGTTCACTCTACTCTTATTTTCAAAGTTAGGAATTCTATCGTTTCTCTGACATCTTTTTCTTACCCAGGTCATCAGTAAAATAGTCTGCCTATCACAATATTTATGACATTTCTTTGATTTGTTTAGCTACTATAATCATTCTCACATCATTTTAGGTGTTATAATCATTCTCACATGTATTTATTATTTATATGAGATTACATGCAAGCAATCATTTATGACTACCTTCAAGCAAATCATTTAATAAACATGCCCAAGAATACAATATATATAAGCTAAAGTTTAGGTGTTTTAGATATGTAAATTGTGTGGTATATATATTAATGGCCTTTTTTTTGTTACAGGCTTTTTTTGCTCTCTATTTTAATAATAAATCATCGTTATGAATTCTCAGATAAAGACAGGCATGCTTCCCTCTCCAGGTGTGATCAGAGCCATTTGTCAGAAAATAAAAGAGTTTCTTGTACAAGGTTTATGATCACTTCTAATTTATATCACCATAGTTTACACGAACTTTTTAGCCTTTTTGCGTTTCATGTATTTTTATTCCCTCGAATGCAGCTGTAGTTGTTGATCCAGTAATGGTTTCTACAAGTGGTGATTTGCTTTCCGGTCCATCCACACTTGAAGGATTTTGGTGAGCAATGTGATCGTATTTTTCATGAAGTTAGGCTTTGTTTTTTTTTTTTTTTTGTCTAAAGTATCAAAATAGTTTCCTGACCATTTACATGAGGCAATTTTAGTCCTAGAGTTTATAAAAGTGCTAAATTAGTCATTGGACTTTCTTAATGGGTGCTAAAACAGACTTCACTGAGGACTATTGCAACCCATATCAAAAAATTCTGGGGACGAAATTGACATCTTTATAAACTCCGCAATTAAAACGACTCCCTGCAAAGGGTCAGGGACCATTTTGATAGTTTTCACTTTTGTTTAATTATGCTATTTTATGGAGATCTAACCAAATTTGAAGTTGTAAACTTTTATACTATAGCAAGGAGCTTCTTCCATTGGCTGATATCGTTACCCCGAATCTGAAAGAAGCTTCGGCCCTACTTGGAGGAATATCCTTGGAAACTGTAGGTGACATGCATTTTGCTGCAAAATCTATACATGCTTTTGGAGCTAGGTATGCTACAAAATGACTTTTATGAAGAGTAAGAGTTGTTGTTTGCAAGCTGTTTTTCACGTTTTATGAATCAACAAAAGCTTTATTGCGCCTGCCACTCTCTGTTATTACATGCCACTCAGTTTTTATGTATTTACATATAGAACACCTAAAATATATTTTTTACGTTTATACACCCAAATCTTTCATATCACATAAAACATGCCACCATTTTAACTTTTAAAAGGGGTAGTCCACCTTTTCATGCATAGGTAAGATGGTATATATGTAAATCTTCCTTTTTCTTAATGTGCTGTACCATTGATACTGATCTTTAGTAATTGATTGGGCTTGTGTGGTACAGGAATGTGCTTGTGAAGGGTGGGGATCTGCATGGTTCATCAGATGCCATAGATATATTTTTTGATGGTATGACTAGTGTATTTCTTCTCTGACATGGTTTTTGTTTAGGGGCATTTACATACATAGCACAAATTTCTTATGTATTTACTTTCTCACACCTAAGCATTCATATTTACACTCATAGCACTCAAATCTTTAATATCACATTAAAAATAGCACTATTGCCATTTTTTAAAAGTGAAATCCACCATTCATGCACAGGTTTAAAGCACCAAATTGCTATATATGTAAATAAATATACATATATAAATCTCCCTTTTGTTTATGCACCTTTTCATTTTTTTTTCTTGAGATTTATTAAACTAGGCACATGATATCTTATGTATTGTGGGATATTTTCTCAAGGGGAACAGTTTCATGAGCTGCGTGGACCACGCATAAAGACGCGAAACACTCATGGAACTGGTTGCACTCTGGCATCATATATAGCAGCAGAGCTTGCTAAAGGTACTCCAATGCTGCAAGCTGTTCAGGTTTTGCTCTCTGGCCTTTCTGTCATTTTAGACCCTTTACATAATATATTTTATGTGCAGCCTCTGCAATTTACCGGTTGTATTAGGATTGTAGGGATTGTTAGGATAGCTTGTCAGTTATTCCTTCTGAATTGCATCGTCTCTTGATGGCTTTTGTAATTTTGTAATTTGTACTTTCCTTCGCAGTTAAAGACAGGACTGAATCATGCACTCTAATTTGTACTAATTTAAAATGCTTGAGCACATTAATTTAAGCTAGTTGGTAAGGGCCATTAGTGGTACATTAGGAACTGTGAGTCTTAATTTACTTTTGATGTGGAATCATTCTCCACTCCTATTTGGACCTTTAACAATCTCCAGGGTATTTTAGCTATCACTAGCTTTGTTTAATAATGGCTATTGTAGTTATAGTACTTAAGAACTGTTTGCTCAATACCCGAGCGGATATTGCAGTTTGATTTAGTAGTTGATTGTTGGAGGCTTTCGGTTGGGAGAAATAGTAAGGAAGAGAAAGAATTATTTTGGAGAGCTTTTAGTGAATTTTTTATAAAATTCAAGCTTTTTAACAAGCAATTGTAGTAGGGATAAGGCCTAATCAACAATTAAAGAAACTCCCAAAAAAAGGGGAACCCTATTTGCGAATGATGAAGTAGATAACTTCAAAGTACGAGATAACAGCAATGGAATTTATCCTAATTTGAATTCAAATTCAAATAAAAACTTATCCAAAACAATTTTAAAAATTCAAAATTTGTTCTCGTCTCAGAATTTTGATTTCTATCCAATGATTCAACTTTTGGGACCTTGATCTCTTTTGTATGGTATTTGATTCCCAATCTAGTTGCATCTATGTATTATTAGCGATGTCCTCTTTGGTAGTTTCTATTAAGAAATTAGACGAATTAAAATCAACCTTCTTGATCCCTCGTTCCCTTATAGATGTGCTGTCCAAATTTTGAGGGTTGTTTGTATGATGGACATTTTTGAAATGTGTTGTTGGATTGACCATTCCCTTGAGACAAGCTCAATTCCCTAGTCAGCATTTTGATATACAAAAAGGGAAGAGGGAAACTTTGCAAGGCATTGTTCTCAAGTTTGCAATCAAAATAAAGATAAGATCTAGGTGGTCTCAAGGTTACTGACTTGAGATAATATTTGAATGATCTTGAATGACCTGGAGGGTGAATGCTGCAAGGCAAAGGCATGGAGAGGTAGTTTTGCATGATTGTGGTTCCATTGAGAAAATTTGAGAATAATAGAATGGGATAAGATCGAAAGGGCATGATTTTTTGAATGAATCATCACAAAGTATATAATTAGGGCTATGGTTATGCTGCTTTTGAGCAGATGAATATTGATCTATTCAATTCCTACTCCAATAACCTTCTCAGAGATTGCCAAGATATAGATGCCAAGTGAGGGTGACAACCTTTAGGTATTGTTAATATATGCATATATATCTTTCATTATTGCCACCACAATTGGTGCAAATATGTTGCTCGGATTATATTATCGTATAATATAATAAAATAATGTAATGTAATATGTTGTACAATGGAATATAATATAGCTTGCAGTATGTCATAAAATATAGTATAAGATAATATAATAAATAATATATAATTTAATATGTAGTGTGTGGTATATTATAATATATAATATAGTTTACCATAAAATATTATTTGGCATACTATACTATACTACATATTATATTATATTATTTTACATACTATACTATGTTATATATTTATTATATTATAATATATTATACTATATACTATATACTATATATTATAATGTATTATATTATATATATTTTATACTACAGTACCATGTATGATGCTAGATTACCATACTATACAATATTAAATACTCTTTTGCATACTATAATATGTACTATATTACATTATATACTATATTTTAGTGCATACTATACTGTGTTGTACTATATTGCGCTATATATGCATACTATGCTGTAGTATAGTATAGTATAGTATGTATAGTATAGTATAGTATGTAGGATTATATAATTTGTTGAGCAACTAAAAATATTTGGCTTTCATTTTGAATCTCGTTTTCTCTCTCTCTCCACATATGAATTGATTTTCATAAAACTTTTTATCCACTAACCAGATGTGAAGCAATTTCATTTATTGTTTTTTTATATGCTAAAGTTTTATCATCCAATTTGATCCCCAATGGTTCTCTTGACATCAATACGTGTTGTAAGAGCGCAGCTCCCTGAAAAATCTTTCTTTCTTTAAGAGCGCAACCCTAAACCCTGAAAAAATTGCTGCACTAGTGGCATTTTATAGCAGAACTCATTCAATTTGGTGACACTATGTAAAAATCTTTCTTTCTTACACGCGCGCGCGCACACACACATATTTACACACATACATGTGTGTGTGTAATGTGAGAAATTACTGCAAATAATTTAAGATTCTTTGAAAGTTATTAATGAAAAAACTGTTCCAAGGCTTTTCATCAAATTATCCCTCAAAAATCTTTGAATCACAAATTATTATTATGGCTATTAGCCACATTCATACTCATCTTCTGATGAATTCAACCATTTGTGTTCTTCAAAAAATACCCCTTGGCCATGGAAAAAAATGAAGTTATAGTAATCAAGTTAAAGAACTTATAATTATTTCTAATTTATTTTAAAAAATATATTTCATGAATATTTTAATTTTAAGATTATTTGTATATTTTGAGTCACTTCAATAGGTAAATAATACATTTGAACTTGAAAGTTCTATCTTTGATATGCATGATTGAGAGGCGCTTACCCTAATATTTTATAGTTGTGAGTTGTGAATTTTTTTTTTTCAATTTTTTGTTACTAGGTATTTCCAATAAATTTTAAAATTTCAGGAGAATTTCGTTGAAAAAGAAATTTGAACTCATTCCTATATAATTTGGGGATATTATCATATTTGAAGAGGAATATTCACAGGAACATCACCTTATAGGTTATGTTGGGCAGTTGATACCCCATTATATTAAAAGTTATATGGGCTTATGAAGTTTGGTGATTGATTGCATTGTCGGCACAAAGCAAGTTCAATTGAGAATGCATATATTCCAAATTATTAACAGTAAAAGGAGGTTTAATTTTGATAGAAGGTTCAAAATATTAACAATACTTTATGCCTTCACTTCAGCCAATTTACTCACGTAACTTCAGGATAATTTTGAACAAATGTTATGAAGTACTAAAACCTTTAATATGGGCAGAGCTATAACTCCAAATACTAGTATGAATTAACTTATTTGGGAAAATATTTGGGTTTGAAAGGATGAAAGGGATGCTTGATGATGTTTACATAGCTCATAGCCATTACATTCAAATTTGCAAATGTGAAGATAGTTACTAAACCTTGAAGTTTTTGTGGTGGAGGATTTCCAAACAATAAGCTTAACTAACTTTAACTCCACAAATCATCATTTTATGTTGAGACCATAAGAAGCATAACGAAAAGGATACAAAGTTACAAAACACTTATGAGTTTTTGTTAAAAAAATGAATGGATGTCAAATTAATTGGAAATTATTGAACATATAAGCGTCTGTGAGAGAAAAACAAAATCTTTGGTGAACAGAGGAGATGAATAATCATGAATAAAAACTACAGGTGAAAAAAATGTGCCAAAGAATGATAAAAAAGTGGTTAATTAGTAGTTAAGTGTGAAAAACATATTAGATTTTGGAATCTAGGATGTATCATAAGCAATGCCGCAAAGCTAGAGGAAATGAAATAGATGACAGACACGTTTGCTTGAGAATGTAGAACTTGTTGTCATAATCCTACTGAGAAAGAGCGACAGACCTAGAAGAGATAGTTGAAGAACCAATAAAAATTAAGAAGGATTTTTTGCATGCTGGGCAATGAAGGGATGATCAAATTTGATCAAATGATGATCTGAAGATTGATTATGATGGTTGTAGTGAGAACAACGGGGAAAAGTATTTCCCCCATGATCATGACCACCTGGTCATCGTGCTGCCTCATAACAAGGAAAAACCAACCAAGTGGGTAAAAATGTTTGTGACTAGAAGAACTTATAAGAAATGGTAGATTATAGAACATGGCATCAGTTGTGATTTTTTATGTTAAAATGATGGATGGAGCCCAAGTATTAATTTGGCAACAAAAATCTCATTCAATTTTTATTAGAATGTTGAAACAATAATATATGGTATGCGCTCTGTTAGTTTCTTTACTTTACTCGTATGGCACTATAATATATGTAGAAGTTGGAGAGAAATAGATCAAAGAGGTTAGTAATGAGTCTAGTTCGAGTGAGGTTCTTTTTTTTTATTATTTTTTTAAACACTGTCATTGTTAGGTCCCAAGTCTCGAATGCAAAAAGTGGAGAGCTGTGTTAGGTATTCGACAACTAGCGTAAAGTTTTTATCGAAAAATCATGATATGAATCATTTAAATCATTGTGTATTTGCTAGGGCATTTCGTAGAAACGACACATTATATAGCCTAAATACGGTGAAAAGTGTGCAAGGGTCGCTACAGCAATGTCAAATAAGCATGGGTTCTCACGTTAGGGATGGATGTGGGCAAAGAAGTTAGTCCATGAAATTAATATTAAGATATAATCTTGGAATATAGGTGCTCTCACATGTAAATTAATGGAATTATTATATATTATGGTTCATTGGAAGATAAATATTTTTATGTATTTAAGAAACTAAATGGGTTGAAGAAAAAACTAAGGAGATTAATAGCTTAGGTTTTAAACTTTGGTATCAGGTAAGAGTCACACTAGAAATGGTGTAGGTATAATTATAGATAAGAGTTTAAAACATAATATCATAAAAATTAATAAAATTGGATATATAATTATAGCTCTAAAGATTATTGTTGATGCTAAGACTTTTAATGTTATAAGTGTTTATGCTCCTCAAGTAGGTTTGGATATAGATTCAAAAGAAAAAAGAAGAGTTAATACAAATGATACCCTTAAAAAAAGAATTGTTATTGGAGGAAATTTAAAAAGATATGCTGGTAAAGTGATAGAAGATTTTAGAAATATTCATGGTGGCTATGTTTTTTGAGTGATTAATGAAGAAGATAGAACTGTATTAGATTTTACTTTAGTATATGATTTTGTTATTACTAATACTTAATTTAAGAAAAGAGATGAATATATTATTACTTATAAGAATTGATCTAATAAAACACAAATTGATTATTTTCTTATAAGAAAAGGGATCGTCGAGAATGTAAAGATTGTAAGGTCGCATCAAGTGAAAATTTAAGTATTCAAAATCAATTATTAGTTTTAGATTTTAAGATGAGTTGTAGATTAATAATACAATAAAACATTGTCATAGAATTAGATAGGAACGTTTAAAAGACACAAATAAAATTATTTTTATTAGTAAACTTCAAGATTTCAAGATTTAGAATGTTCATGAAGAAGTTAATTTTATGAGGGATAAAATAACAAGTACTATTAAACAAGTGACAAAAGATATACTTAGAGAAAGAGTTCACGAAAAACTTGAGTAATGGAGGTCTACATTGGAGACTAAAGGCTTTCGTTTGAATAGATCTAAAACCGAATGCATAGAATGTAATTTTAGTAGTAGTAGCTCTAGCGGCAGAGTTGTAACTATGAGTGATCAAATTATTAAAAGATGTGAATGTTTAGATATCTCGGGTCAATTGTTCAAAGTGATAGTGACATTGATGGGGATTTTATTAGTAGAATTCAAGTTGGTTGAAGTGGAAGAATGTATCGAGCCTATTATGTGATAGAAAAACACCGCTGAGACTAGAAAAGGAAAATTTTATTAGAGAAGCATAAAACAAAGTTACGTGTTGCTGAGAGGAGAATGCATTGGTGAAATGAATATATCCGTGATAGGGTTGGTGTACCTCCAGTGGAGGATAAGATTAGAGAGAGTCATCCTAGATGGTTTGGTCACATTAAATGTCGGTCATCTGATAATCCGATTAGGAGAGTAGATATTTTAGATTTGACTTATGTTAAGAAAGACAGAGATAAACCTAAAAAGACTTTGATATATTGTATAAAAAATGATATTAATCTTTTAGAATTAAATGAAAATATGACACCCAATACGACACAATGGAGAAAAGGATTCATGCAAGCGACCCCACAAAGTGGGATAAAGGCATGTCATTTTTTTTTGTTCATGAACATGAATTCAAAATTGTAAACCACAACTTGAATTGAACTTCACTTAAAATCAATGTAATTTTGGGTTGACTCGACTGAACTTTAAATGGCAAATTTGAGTTAATTTTAAATTGTGAAAGAATAAAATGTTGGAGGGAGTGATTGAACTTAGGATCTCTTGCTTGAGATTGAGAATACCAACGAAATGGACCAATAATATATTATATTAGTATTATATCAAATATATAGAATATATTTTGTTAACCTTTGAACTATTAATATAGTGAAGGAAGAATTGTGATGTGTGTTCATAGTGTAGTACTATGCAGATAACCTATTCTTAACATTTTCTCTCAATACAAACTTGTTTCTTTACCTTTTTAAATTCGAAATCTTTTGCAATTCGTGACTCCTGCAGTAAAATCTCTCCATATTTTTTCAAAAATTTATGTAGGCGGCTAAAAGCTTTGTGGAGAGAGCCCTGCTTTATAGTAAGGATCTTATGATAGGAAATGGACCGCAAGGTCCCTTTGATCACCTGTTCATGCTGAAGAATGAACAAAATAATTATGCCCAGAAATCACGATTCAATGCAAATAGTTTATTATTGTATGCCATTACTGACTCTCGAATGAACAGAAAATGGAATCGCTCCATCACGGAAGCTGTTAAAGCTTCCATTGAAGGAGGAGCCACCATCATTCAGCTAAGGTTATTTGCTTTCATTATGTGAGTTCAAATCTTATATATGCTCTCTTTTGAAACTTTGTTCTACTTTCTCTCACAAATTTCAGAGAAAAGGAGGCAGAAACTCGAGAATTCATCGAAAAAGCCATGGAATGCATGGAAATTTGCCGTTCTTACAACGTACCTCTACTGATCAACGATCGGATCGATGTTGCCCTCGCCTGCGATGCTGATGGCGTGCACGTAGGCCAGTCCGACATGCCGGCTGAATTGGCTCGCAAAATTCTTGGTCCAGGCAAGATCATCGGCGTGTCCTGTAAGACACCGGCGGCAGCCATGAAAGCTTGGGTTGATGGTGCTGACTACATCGGCTGCGGAGGAGTTTTCCCTACCAATACGAAGCAGAACAACCTGACCATTGGATTGAAGGGACTCGAAACTGTTTGTTCGGCTTCGAAGCTTCCTGTGGTCGCCATCGGCGGTATTGGTGCCGGAAATGTGCAGTCGGTTATGGAACTTGGTGCGCCCAATCTGAAAGGTGTAGCAGTTGTTTCTGCTCTTTTTGATCAGGAATCCGTTGTTGCTGAGACCCGCAGACTGAAATCGTTGTTGACTGGATGGTGATGACTTGTATGTAGGTTTTCTCCTGTTCCCGGTGAGAAAGTGTTCAGTTTTTCTCTTTTGATGTTTTATAATAACTAGTAATGAAAAACCAGAATCTCTTGTTCTTCTTTCAACATTGACTGATTATTTAATTTATCTATTTATTTTTTTGTGTGGGTTGTGTTCCTATTATTTTTATTGGGTTTGGCTCGGTATGCCTTATATTATTTTTGCGGCTAAATTTATTATGATATAGTTGTGATTTAGGGCCCGTTTGGGACAGCTTAAATGTGCGGCGGCGTTTCAATAAGTGTTTGTATTTCACGTTTTATCCAGGTTGAACTAAACAACATTTTTATATTTCTATTACACGCGGATCGAGGGGATATCCCCGTGATCTGCGTTTGGGCTCCAATTTTTACTCCGCTACCCTCCTAAGCCCGCAGCCGACCTTCCTTCGAAGATTCGACGTCGATCCTCCCTCCGTCGCTCTGCAGGTAACAAAACTCATTTTCCTCGCTCGGCTCATCCCTCTTTTCCCCCATTTTTGCCGAGAGATTTCATTTGATCCATCTGTTTGGAAGTGTTTGGTGGATAAAACCTAGATCTGGTTTGAATATGCAAGTATTGCCGGTAAAAATGTAGATCTACTGTTATTGTGATATGTTTGAAGCATTCAGAGGGTTTTCTTCTCCATTCCTCATCCATAACCTATCTTCGAAATGTGTTTATTCGTATCAACCGAAATTTTTTTTGTGTGTTTTGTTCGTATGGTCTCCTTGCTATTCAAAGTTATTGCTTCTTTTAGGGTGTTTGTTTGAGAGACTAGAAGATATTGATGAAATGTTCTGCTCTATGTGATTTGGCATTCAATTTGCCTTATATTTGAGAGTTATTAGTTGGTTCATTTTTTGTTTGAAAAAGCTTTTAGTGGTAGTGGTTCAACTCTTTGGTATTCTTTTAGCCATGTTTTTTATGCATTCAGCTCATTACTTTATTTTGTAGGCTGATACATACAAACAATTTTGATTGCATTGTTTGTTCACAACTAAATGGGTAAAAAAGCTTGCATTATGTTGATGACTGCAATTTTCCACTTTTGTTGGATGGATAGTTGTCTGTAAAGAACATCGAGGTACAAATATATTATTTTGTTCAACAACATGAATTTGCTTGCAAACTAGAACAAGTAGGAAATAGAAGGAACAACATAAAGCTTCAAAAATTTTATTGTTATTTGTTGCATATTTAGCTTGACAATAATGAAAGTTTGGGTGATAAACATTTTTTTGCTCTCACGTTATCTTTATGCAAATTCTTTGCATTGTTTCAACGAATATTCTTTTACCCTGATGGTGATAAGCATGTTTACTTCAATAAAGGTATTACTATTTATGCAACTAAGCATTTTTGCTTCAATGAGACCCCTTTCTTTACTTGTATGAAAGAAAATTGACTCTCTGATTATGGTAGATCCAATACATTGTTGTTGAAGCAGGTTTTTCGAAGTAGGTTTTTTAACAAGCTATGATGATGTCTTTTGGTTGTTGGTTTAGAATTGGAAAGTTAGATGAATAAAATATGTTTTATGGTCTATGGTCCTTTGGGTTGTCTTTGCTAACAATGATTTTGAATTTTTACCCTGCTTTATGTGTTCCAAATTTCAATTGGTTTTTACTCAAACACGGTGATACTATAATAATAGAGAAAAAGAAAAAGAAAATGTTTCATATATGATGGTTATATTAAAAGCACATTTATGTTTCACCCATAGACCAATATATATTTTAATTCATTATCTTTTTTGAATTTTTTTTTTTTACATATGCATATTCCATATCTTAAGTGGTTCATTTTCAATCATAATGTCATTTAACCATCCGTTGATGTGACAGTAAAGACGAGTAAATCTAAAGACTCTGGTTCATAGGCTATGTGGGATAGAGAGACTACTAATATTTTTTGTGATCCATGTGTGAGGGAGGTCGAATTGGAAAATCGACCCACAACTTTTTTTAATAAAGAAGGTTGGCATAATATCACAACTAAATTCAAAGAAAAAACTGGAATGGATTACGATATGATGAAACTAAAGAACAAATGAGACCATTTAAAGAATGACTGAAAACTTTGGAAAGAACTTAAAAGGGGATTAACTGGATTGGGATGAGATCCAGTAAAGCGGACAATTGATGCACTTGAGGAATGGTGGGCAGAAATGTTAGCGATAATAACATCACTATTTCAAGTAAATTTTAGAGACATATTTTTGGAATATTGATTAGATTTTTTGTTATTGTTACAGATAGTGTCAGCGGCAAAAAATTGGAATTGAACCAGCTTTGGAGGAGAAGTTGGATGACATGTTTACTGGTGTTGTAGCAACATGAACTCATTTTTTACCCCTACTGAGTAGGGTGTTGCAAACCTAGCAGAGGATATGAAGACCGAGCATATAAGTGATTCAATAGAAGGTCCTAGCCAAATCCACACAGATATCCAATCCACTGGTGGAACAAAGCGTCCCCGACCTGCAAAAAATAAAAAAAGCTTTGCATTTGTTAGAGGTTCTATTGAGACATTGATTGAAATTTTCAAAAATAATTCCAAAACTGCGAAGGACAGCACAATCTAGAAGTGTGTTAAGATCCTTAACACATATCCTGATATTAAAGAAGACAAGGATATGTATGTTAAGTATGTCAAGTTGCTAGGGAACTCAACACAGAGGCAGTTCTTTGAGACTTTGGACCCAGAATTTCATCTTCCCTACTTGCGCTCTTTTATGAAAGATTGAATGTTATTTATGTAACTTCATTGACTATTTGTTTGATGGACTCGTTATGTCTTATGTGTTATTTATGTGGACTTGTTATATATATTGTATTTTTTTTCAAGCTTGAATGTGTTAGCTACATATTGAACTTTGATGTTTAGATATGCAAATATCAATGAAATGTGCGACATGTATGTAACTTTCTCTATATTTTTATTGCATGCAGTTAAATTTACATGCATGTAATCTTTGTATAGTTTTCATTTTCTCTATGTTTACTGATATTACATCACTATTTTTTATCTGGTTTAAAAGTCTACATTTCTTCCATATTTTATATTATAGAGGAAGGACAATTAATCAAATTTGCATTGTTGCTCTCACCCTTATGTTGTTATACTATTACTACAACACATATGTTGATCGAATCCCATGCATGACGTCTAACAATATTGAAGATAGATGGATCAGAGAGTTATTACGTGGTCACCCGACACGTTTTGTAAATATATTTCGTATGACAAAAGTAATTTTTCTTGACCTCATAAATGAACTTTGGACCCTCCACGGACTGCAAGGATCATCAAGAACAATATCTAGAGAGTTGTTGGCAATAACACTCTACATTTTGACCCAGAATGAATCAATGAGATGAGCTATGAAACAGTTTCAACATTTCTCAAAAACCATAAGTAGATATTTCACAGCTTGGTTGAATGCACTAGTGAGTATGACCCGACAAATAGTCAAACCAGAGGACCCAACATTCCAGTCCATCCCCACACATATTGCGAAGGTCCCTCGTTATACATCGTTCTTTAAGGCGCTTTCCATATTTAAATGTTGGTTAATAAAATTTCACACATATGATTTTATTATTGATTAATTCGTTCATCCCAGGATTGTATCAGAGCTATTGACGGAACACATGTCGACGCACGTCTTTCTAGCATAGAGAAAGTTGCATACATTGGACGACGCAAATCACCAACACAAAATATAATGGATGTTTGTGATTTCAATATGTATTTCACATATGTGATGGTTGGATGGGAAGGTAGCGCACACGACATCCTCGTTTTCAAGTTTGCTACTAGCAATAGAAAATATGGTTTCCCTTATCCACCACCAAGTATGACAATCGTGCTTAGCTTTCGACCATCCTAATTACTTTAAAATTTCTAAATGAAAGAAAACCTTACTTAGGTAAGTATTACTTAGTAGATGTCGGATATCCTTTGCAAAGGGGATATTTGAAGCCATATCCAGATACAAAATATCATATACCTGATTTCGAGAGATCGAGCGGGGTTGCACGAGGAAAGAAAGAAATTTTTAACAAAAGGCATTCATCCTTGTGTGGTGTGATAGAGATATCATTCGGGGTTTGAAAGAAGAAATGAGTAATTCTCTGTGATATGCCAACTTATTCATTTACAAAACAAGTCCAGATTGTAGTGGCAACAATGACACTACACAACTTCGTTAGACGACATCATTCCAGGATATATGCAGAGTTTGCCGTTATAGAAGAAAATTCATTGCAAATACCACCCGAGGCATTTGAATACCACGTTGGACGTTCCATCCCACAAATCGATATTGATTCACCTGAGTCACAAACCCCAGATTGTGAAGGCGCTTCAGAGATGATGGGTTTGAGAGAGCAAATAACAAATGACATAAGTGACCAAAGGAAAATATGTTGAGATTTTCATACCTATTTTACACTGATTTTGATGATATTGCACTTCAAAAAAATATATTTTTGATGTTTTGTTGCAGGTATGTTGAATTATGGTCATTAGAGCAAGGATGCAAAAAAGGACCAAAATATGAAGATTTGATCTTGGGCGCCGACGACGGGCTCAACGCCGCCGACGGCGGGTTTTTCCGAGAGTTTAGAATTAAATATTCTATAAGGCCGCCGACGGTACCATTGAGACCGCCGACGACGAGCACATCAGTTCTCTCAACAGATGCATTGAATGTGGACAATTTTTTAAGAGACACTTGGGCAACTCTTGAAAAATCTTCTATAACTTTAAAAGAAACATTTGGAGGCTGAAAGAGGTGGTGTCCGTTGAGTCTTTATTGTTTGTGGTGTCCATTAGAGTGTAGAGAGTGATTAGTATTGTGAGGAATTCTTCGAGAGATTGTAAGAGTAGAAGGAAAGTGAGAGATTTCTTCCTCATTGCCGCTTCGAAGGAGAATTTTGTGTGTTGTAAAGAAAGGAAGAGATTCAGAGGAACTTCAAGGAGTTTGCTTGGGGAGGAATTGGAGATAAGTTGTATTTACTTATTGAAGTTTGTATGACTTTGCTTTTATATATAAATTTCAAGTTTTGTCGTATCTTCTCCATGAGTTCTGAGTAGTTTTCTCTATTTTTCGCATTATCTTGAGATTTTGTGAAAGGATGGTTTGAATTGGTTGCGCCATGAGAATGTTAAAGAAGTTGTGATGATCTTTTCACTTCAATCTTAATTTATTTTCAATCTGGCCAATTGATTTGTTAAAATATGTTAAGTTTTACAACTAAAGTAAAGATTATATCCAAGATTTAGAGAATTTAAAGTTCTTGAAAGTTGGGTGCAAATAAATAAGGAAATAAAAATTATCGGGCGTAGAATTGGAGATTTTAGAGTGACAGGCTAAAATCCTCAATTCAGTTTTATCGTTCACTTGTCACCTCTCAAAAGAGCCCTTATGGGTGGTGGGCAGCCCAATACTTAAATACTGTTTTTTGGCCCTACACCTAGCCGTTGTGGGACTATTTGTCCGTGATATTCTCCTCCACCCAATCACGTGCCGCCCTCGTCACGGATCGACTCCACTGAGGGTCCCACTGGACCATGGTGCTGAAGTGTAGATGTTAGCTCTCAGGCGAGGGGAATGTGGGAGCTCTGAAGTGAGAGCCGGTATCCTCCCAACGTAGCCGCAGATTCAGTAACCAAGCATAGGATTAGTCAATATTCTTTATGTCTGGTCCAAAGGGTAAAGAATATATATGCTCCTATTTGACACAATACAAATTTAACTTATTCAATTTATCAATTCACTTAAATTTCTTGACAAGGAGAATGATGCTTTCTTATATATTGAACTTCACATTAGAAACTTTATTAGTTGAATTAGTTAATTAAGAGTTTATTAAAATTACATTTTTATTTCAATCCCCTATTAGCGACAAATATGCAATTTGAATTATATTGTTGTGATTAAGTATTGATTTTTTAAATCTTAGTTCGTAGCCTCTAATATTACTCCCTGTGAGATCGATATCCAGGACTCCATTAGAGCCCTGTATTACTTGAGTCTACGTATACTTGCGTTGATAAGTGTGACTTTGCAATTATTGAATATTTTATACACATCTTTATCAAATTTATACCCTTGTCAAGTTTTTGGCATCGTTGTCGGGGATTTAAATCTTCTAGCAGCATCTTCAAATTCTTGTATTTTTAAGCATATATAAAGTTGCTGTCAAGTTTTTGACGCCGTTGTCGGGGATTTAAATCTTCTAGCAGTAGTATCAAATTCTTGTATTTTTAAGCATATATAAAGTCGTTGTCAATAAGCCTAAGCATTTGGATTTGATTACATATTATGTCTTTCAATTATGTTTTATTATTTTTTTCATATTAAACCTATGCTATAGATGACTTCTATGGATTAATTTGGATTTGTTAAGCAATAAAATGGTGCATTTACATCATATCACTCAATTCTTATGAAAATAAAGTGGCGCATGTCATATCCAATTTGACTTGCTTAGACATTCAAAAGTGATTTTAAGTTGACTTGTTTCAAATTGTAAGTGTACCTGCTTGGTTTTCAGTTGATTTGTCGTGGCTTCTATATGCCATGGCTTATATGCCGTGGCTTTTACATTAAGGTGTATTTCAATTCTTAACTATAGGTGTTAGATATGTTAATACATAAGAATCACATGGTAACCACAAAGTATGTTTGTTGTTTATATATCAAACTTTGGGTGTTAGATTTGTAATTACTCAAGAATTGTGATGGAGTTCATCTTTTCTGGTCTGAAGCAATTTCTAGAGTTCCTCTGCAGTGCATTTAACTGTTTCGTGATAAGAATGTTCCAATTGTAGTAAAACAGGAAGTAGGGGTACTGATATGTGCTGGCTTATAAAGATAGCAAATAGTTATTTGTTTGATCATGTATTCAAAAAATTTGGCACTTTATGGTGGCTTAAATAATTACAATAATCATTGTGTCATTTATTTTTTTGATGATAGAATTGGGGGAAACCATTTGAGACCTTGTTGTTATCAGTTTTTCTTCCTGATTGAGATGAAATTTCTGTATGGAGAAAAATTGTTTTCATGTTAGTAGCTTTAACATTGATGAGATTGTTTTCATGTTAGTTGGGAGAGTCGGTAGCAGCTTTAACATTGATGAAGTTATTTTACATCTGCATCATGGCTACCTGCTTAGAAATTCAAAAGTGGTTTTCAGTTGACTTGCTTCAAATTGTAAGTGTACCTACTTGGTTTTTACTTGATATGTCGTGACTTCTATATGCCTTGGCTTATATGTCGTGGCTTCTACATTAAGGTGTTTGGCTGAAAAAGAAAAATTGTTGCAGTTTTTCCACCTCTGTACTCTCTGTTAACATTCTTCTGTGGAACAATGCTGTAGGTTTAAAATATTTTGCAGGTTTTTCTTCGTTCTTTGATGATAAAATATTTTGCTGTAGGAATGAGGATATTTAAATTTTATATGGATGCCTTTCAATATGCTGGAATGGCAGTATTGAAATGGCAATTTATGCGGTATTTGACCTATTTTTTTTTTTGTGAAATGACAATATTTGATATTTCAATTTTTGTAATATTGCTGTTACAAATGGCAGTATTTGATATTTTTTGAAGCATTTGAACTGTTTGGAATCTGTTTTGGAAGCATCTTGGGTGGTCACTTATAAGCAATTTATGCGGTATTTTAATTCAAGTTCTTTTCTGGTCTGAAGCAATTTCCGGAGTTCATCTCCAGTGCATTTAACTATTTCGTGATAAGAATGTTTCAATTGTGGTAAAACAGGAAGTAGCGGTACTGATATGTGTTGGCTTATAAATATAGCAAATAGTTATTTCTTTGATCTTACATTCAAAAAAAAATTAGTACTTTTGGATGACTTAAATAATTACAACAACCATTGTGCCATTTATTTTTTTGATGATGGAATTGGGGGAAACCATTTGGGACCTTGTTGTTATCAGTTTTTCTTCCTGATCAAGATGAAATTTCTGTTGAGTGTACTGACCAAATAAAAATATGTTGAGATTTTTATACCTATTTTATACTGTTTTTTATGATATTACACTTTAAAGAAATATATTTTTGATGTTTTGTTGCCGGAATGATGAATTAGGGTCATCGGAGTAAAAATGATACAAAAAAGAGTGAATTTGAAACAAAAAGGACCAAAATGTGAAGATTTGAACTAGGCCGCCGACGACGCCCTCGACGCTGCCGACGGCGCCCTCGACGCCACCGACGGCGCCCTCGACGCCGCC
>NEWO01000382.1:266024-283261 GCA_003013225.1 Phalaenopsis aphrodite
ACCAAATCAGACACATCTATAAAGTCGCGATCAAGTCTTTGGACACAATTGCTGGAAATTAAATCTTCTAGTAGCGTCATCAAATTCTTGTATTCCTATATTACTTGAACGATACGTATACTTGCGTTGACAAATTCGACTTTAACATTATTGAATATTATAATTATACATCTTAACTAAATCAGACACATCTATAAAGTCGCGATCAAGTCTTTGGACACAATTGCTGGAAATTAAATCTTCTAGTAGCGTCATCAAATTTTTGTATTTGTCGATTTCAAAAAAAAAAAGTCGGTCAGTTACCTGCTTGGTTTTTAGTTGATTTGCAGTGGCTTCTATATGCCTTGACTTATATGTCGCGCCTTCTACATTAAGGTGTATTTCAATTTTTAAATATAAGTGTTAGATATGTTTATACATAAGAATCACGTGGTATGCTTGGAAATTATTAAGTTGTTTACATACATAGCACTCGAAGCATTTTAATAGTGGGTTTAGGGAGAGGAGAAAAAAGCTTGTATTATGTTATTGAGGAAAATGCTTGGATTTATGGCTGGTGAAAGATGCCAACTCAGTAATTTTAGTTTAAAATCAATGCTCCTCTCAGGTTCTACTTAATTCTGTTTACATACATAGCACTCGAAGCATTCAAATTATGGATGGTGAATGATGCCAATTCATGCAAACTGCAAATGTATCTTTTGGCCTGAAAGTTGTGGCAATGTCTGTTAATTGTTCAAACAGAAAATTTACATTTCAGGGCATTCCCCAATTTTTTTTCAATATAGATGTTCGGGAGATACGTTTGTTTACAACATTACCTCCCAGAGATCAAACATTGCCCCTTGCTTTTCGGGAGATAATTTGAGTTTTTTTCCCTCTAGTTTTTGCCTGATCTGTGTTTTTTTATAATAATTGCAGGACAATGAGCTCGAGGTATTCAGGGAAGTCAGAGCAAATGATGTGTCGATGTGGGCTATCGTCATTGCTATTCACATCACGACAGACACATAGCTACGGACGACAATTCTACAGGTGCCCGCGGTGGAGACAAAGACCGGACGACTGCAAATTCTTCAGGTGGGCCGACAGTGGAACTATTTCTACGATATCCCAATTGGACACAGTTGTTAGGAGTTCAATAGTACCACAACGGGAGAACGCCACATGTGGTTCGAGTTCTTTCGTTTCTATGTTATCGCAGTCGGACATGTTTGATCAGGATTCTAGAGTGTCAGATGCAGATGACATGTGTCGTGATATGTACTACATTATAAAGTTAACATTATCATATTTTTAATTGTCATTTTAACATGTTATTTCTTCTTTTTATGTGCTCTTATTATACTTTTTATGTGCTGGTGCATTTGATTTTTGTATGTGTAACATATTCGTTTGATGTGATCAACTATGTTTTAGTTATATAAATATAGATCAAATTTTTTGTATTTTCTTGTTTGAAATTTTTTCTTTAATTTTGTTGAGAAAATAACAAATTATGTTGCATATATTATTTAATTAATTAAAAAATTTACAAATAAGTTGTTTACAAAACACACTAACCAAACAACTTATTCAGAACAGGGGCAGAATGATCAATTTTCCAGAATCAGCTGTTTTCCATAAGCGCAAACCAAACAACTAGACAACTTATCCTGGATCAACTGCTCATATGCAGATTATCAAGATAAGCTGCTTATCAGCAGAAGCTGGATAAACTGCAGCTGCCCCAAACAGACCCTTATATAGGGCAAGTGTTAAGTTAGCTTGGATAGGTCGGTTTCAAATTGGTCGATATCAATTGCACTCAAAATTTGAATCTGAAATGCAAAAGTGAACATATCGAGCCAAAATTTAATATGGTTTAAATGGTTCAATTGTGAACAAGTCAATTCCTAATTGTCAGTTTCATTAGAATCATAAAAAAATTGGGGTTTTATATTAGAGTTNTCAATTGCACTCAAAATTTGAATCTGAAATGCAAAAGTGAACATATCGAGCCAAAATTTAATATGGTTTAAATGGTTCAATTGTGAACAAGTCAATTCCTAATTGTCAGTTTCATTAGAATCATAAAAAAATTGGGGTTTTATATTAGAGTTAGTCCCGTAATCATGTAAAAATCTCAATGTTTGTAAATTTTCCTATATCTACACTAACCTAACAACAATATTTATATTCTCTTATAGTTGTGCATGGTAACCCAATAGTTCCACTAGCCTACTCATGTAGTACTAGATCACAATCTATTTTAACATCCAAAGTGATCATTTTAGGAGTAAATTAAATTCAAAAGGTTAAATTATCAACTTATAATCACATCAACATGTAATCACATAACAAACATTCCACCAACTTGCATAAAATCCAATTCAAAAAAGGAGAACAATTTCAATTCCTACTCATTTTAAATGAAAATAACAAAAATTCTATTGCATAATCCAATGTAATAAAGTTAGAACGATATCATCGGGTTTCTTCACCAAATTATATGAAGTTACAACATAATATCTGAATTTCCACTCAATTTGAGTTCATAAATGTATACATTAACACTCGTCCTCTATCAAGAAAACTCTAACAAGCTCTCACGGACTCCAAAGATTCCTCCAACAATGCCTATTGTCAGCTACAAGGTGCTTCAACGACTCCCACCAAACATTTTCTTCTTTCTCTCGACATCACTCCAAGGGTCAAACATTGCACTATTGTGGAGGAGGCAAATCATTTAAAGTCAATTTTTTAGTATCCACAGATCACCATGCCTACCGATAACTGCGTCAACTACTTTAATTGGTTTACCTAGCACTATAGTTCCTCCCTAAATTGTCAGAGTCTTGCTCTCTCTGTATCTACATTGCTTTTGGATTTAGAGAGGACATCCTTATGGTCTCCTTGCTCCGGAGGTTGTCACAATGTCTCGAAATAGAGAAACATGAAGTCTCAAAGAGGGAAAATAAAGAAAAAATGCAGAGTTTTGTTATGTGATATTTAACATACAAAAATCGTTATTTTTTGTCCCTATTTATAAATGATCAGGCAACATTGCACTAGACATGATGTCATGAAATTAGACCAGGAACATAACTTCTTTGTAATATTTTTGATGGGACGTTGTGGTTCCAAGCTTAGGGTAGGGGTGCCTCATCGTTTGATGCATATGGGGATCAATAATTATAATAAATGGGATGAATACTTGTCATGGTGCTAGCCAAGTGCCATAAATGACGATGGTTTGTTGTCGGATACACGCCTCATCACATGTAGTGTCATATTGTCGGCTACGATGTCACAAAGCCTGACTACTTTTTAGCAGTTTTATGTTTGGCTAGCCAGCTGCACACTCGCAAGCCCAGGAAAGCTTTAGAAAAGCATAATGAACTCAAAATGAACCAAAAATGACCTCAACACTGTGGAGCAGTACAACATGAAAGTAAATAATCTTTGAAGATATGTAATAAGTGACATATAAAAGAGACATTTGTTTGGAACTTTATTCTGTCTCTTATTATTTTAATCTTGATCTTTGAATCTAGAGCCTAGGATCCTCCTCCAAGTGTTGGATTTCTCTGAAGATGGGTCAAGTGTCAACGTGACAAAAAAAGGTGCTTCGATTTGGTCTATGATCAGGTTAGGGAGCTTGGGGCTAGGGGATTTTGATGAACAAAGTGATTTTATGGTGTGTGGAAGCTTGTGGAACAGTTGGATTGAAGTTTTGTTGGAGTTTATGAAGAGGCCTAAAATATGCATGCAGCCTTATAAATTAATATGCATTTGTTGATACAACAATCAATTTTCTCTAATTTCAAACCTAACTAGGAGACCAGGTTTTTCATCATGTATAAATCTTGTGGCACTAAATCTTCCAGCAGATTTATCTCTTTTAATAATCATGGAGCCTGATTAAATCAGTATTAAGGCATGTTAAACTCTTTTTTGATTGTCAACATTTTAAGAGTCACAATTAACTCAAAATGAGATATGCAACCCTCTGACATGGCCTTTATGCAACATTCAATAACTCATAAAATATTTGAGCTTCTCTATTTGGTGGATCTTCATTTGCTTGACTCAGATAATAAGGTCTTATTTCATCAAATATCAATTTTGCAAATCTACTTAATTCAAACTCAGTTGAAGGATCATAATTCAGTTAAAGGAACATTTCTAATTGAAGGTCCAGTTTTAGTATAAATATCAAATTCAACCTCAAAATATGAAGTCCAAAATAAATAATATGGTTGAAATCCCCTACGATACAAATCTTATCTAACTTCGTCAGACCTTAAATATGTTGGATTCTTGTGTTTCAAGCATGAGCGTGTTTCAAGCATGGGCATCGAAACTTACCCATTTGATAGGTGAGCTAAAAATTGAGATGTTATTTGCACGAACGACTCAACACCTTTCAAGAAATCCACAGTTAGTCTTTTCTACCCAGATATAATAAATTGCACATTGATGACCTTAAAATGTAAATATTCATATGTGACCTATATATTTGATAAAAGAATTCATTAAGCACAATTAACATTGTATGCAGTTTGTTGAGAAAATAAAGACGAAAAAAAAACAGTAATCGACACAAATCCAGAACACAAAGATTTAACGAGGTTCGGCAAAGATGCCTACGTCCTCGGGAGCAGAGCGGCTAGTTTCTTTCACTATTTAGAAAAGAGATTATAGAAATTAGGGATACCTCCTGGGGTTACTAAAAAGCCTATTTATAACCCCAGGAGTAAAACCTAGGTACAATATATAATTACAATATTACCCCTGTACCATACCGCTAGGCTTTGCCCCCGCACCCCAACCCACGTAACTTCCTAATTTGGACAGATTCTTCTGCTCCGCTCCGCTTCGATCCAGTGTCTGTCCCTATATGGTATATGAGTCATACCATAACAAATCTCCACCTTGGCAAATATCCAGCCCTTAGGAGAAAAAATATTTAGGAGTTACACCTGCACCACTGTGGGTTGGGCCACCATGCTTCTCTAGCAACTGTAAACATTCAACAAGTCCAAGCAATGCAAGAACTTGTTGATAGTAACTGACTTGGTTAACATATCAACTGCATTCTCATCAGTATGAACCTTCTGCAACAGTATCTCCCTAGAAGCAATCAACTCTTTGATCTTGTGATACCTGACATCAATGTGCTTGGTTCTTGCATGGTACACCTGGTTCTTAGCCAGATAAATAGCACTCTGAATGTCACAATGCAACTGAACTCCACCTTGCTCAACGCCCAGTTCCTTTACTAGCCCAGCAAGCCATAAGGCTTCTTTAGCAGCTTCAGCTACTGCCATGTACTCTGCTTCAGTTGTAGATAATGCCACAATAGACTTAATTGTTGATTTTCAACATATAAGTCCTCCACCAAGAGTAAACACATACCCAGTTGTAGACCTTATGCCATTCAAATCACATGCGTAGTCTGAATCAACGTACCCCACAACTGAAGGATCATTCTTCTGACTGCCAAAAATAATTCCATGTCCTACAGTACCCTACAGATACCTGAAAACCCACTTGACTGCTTCCCAATGTTGCCTTTCAGGTTTAGCCATGTATTTGCAGACTTGACTAACAGCATGAGCCAAATCAGGACGAGTACATACCATAGCATACATCAAGCAGCCAATTACACTGGCATATGGAACCTTTGTCATGTCTTCCATTTCTGTATCTGTTTTAGGACACTATTCTGAAGAAAGCTTAAAATGATTTGCTAAAAGAGAGCTCACAGGCTTTGCATTGCTCATCTCAAACTTTTCCAGCACTTTATCAACATAGCCTCGTTGAGATAAACATAATCGTCTTGAGCCTCTGTCTTGATGAATCTCCATTCCAAGAATCTTCTTCGTAGGACCCAAGTTTTTCATGTCAAATTCCTGGCTCAATAAAGCTTTCAAACCACAGACATCATTCATATTCTTTGCAGCAATCAGTATATCATCAACATACAGTAACAGAAAAATAATAGAACCATCATCAAGGCTCTTCACACAAACATAACAATCATACTCACATCGCCTGTAGCCAATCTGCATCATGTAGGAGTCAAACCGCTTGTACCATTGTCTTGGAGACTGTTTCAACCCATACAACGATTTCTTTAACCTGCAAACCAAATGCTTCTGTCCAGGTTGAGTGAACCCTTCTGGTTGCTCCATGTAAATCTGCTCCTCCAAATCACCATGCAAGAAAGCAGTTTTAACATCCATCTGCTCCAAATGCAAATCCCAAATAACTACTAATGCAAGCACTGTCCTGATTGAAGTATGTCTGATCACAGGAGAAAAAAATTCATCATAATTTATCCCCTTCTGCTGTGAAAATCCCTTTGCAACCAGTCGAGCCTTGAACTTTTCCCCTTATTTTTCTGATACTACCGGTTTCCTTTTGTAGACCCATTTGCACCCAATAGCCTTCTTTCCCTATGGAAGCTGAACTAGCTCCCAAGTGCGATTTTTCTACAAAGACTTCATCTCCTCAACCATTGCACCCATCCATTTCTCTTTCTCCTGGCTAGTGATAGCTCTTTGAAAAGTGGTTAGATCATCACTGCTGATGAGAAGTGCACAAGAGACCAAGTCTTCATAACCAATCTGCTACAAGGCCTTACATTGGTGCGTCTCTGTCTATCTCTGGTTAGATTGTAATTCTATAGATCATCTGGATTAGAATCACCAGGTGTTGGATTTAAACTTTCACCTCTCTCAGAAGCTACTAGTTGTTGTTCTAAATCCATCTGTATTGTATCTGAACTGGAACTATTCCCTGACACCTTGTCTTGATTCTGCTCTAACATAAACTGCTCATAAAAAACTGCATCTCTGCTGATCACCATCTTCTTTGCAATCGAATCCCAAAACTTGTATCCTTTCACACGTTTCTTGTAGCCTAGAAAGATGCACTTCTTGGATTTTGCATCAAGTTTGGATCTTTCATCTCCAGGTACATGCACATAAGCAGGGCATCCAAAACTCCGTAAATGATCAAATTTAACTGGATTGCATGTCCATACCTCTTCTACGACCTTGTCACCCAATGATGCTCATGGCGATCATTTGATGAGATAGCATGTCATATTCACAGCCTCTGCCCAGAAACTCTTAGGAAGCTCTGCATTCAGTCTCAAGCATCTTGTCATTTCAGTTAAGGACCTATTCATCCTTTCTGCCACACCATTCTGCTGTGGTGTCTTTCGTACTGAAAAATGCGTCTGAATCTCATGCTCCTCACAGAACTTCTGAAACTGTGAATCTGTGTACTTTGTCATTATTAGACCTCAAATACTTGATCTTTCTGCCAGTTTGGTTCTCCACCTCAGCTTTCCACAGCTTGAATTTAGAGAAGACTTTAGATTTCCGCTTCGAGAAATACACCCAAACTTTCATGGAGAAATCATCAATAAAGGTAATGAAATACTGAGATCCTCCCAATGACAACTCCCTAGTAGGGCTCCATACATCAAAATACACATAATCAAGAATTCCTTCAGTTTTGTGCTTTCTAGTCATAAAACTGATTCTTGTCTGTTTTCCAAGAATACATAACTTAAAAAGATCGAGTTACAGCTTTTAACTCCATGCAACAGATTTCTTCTATGCAATTACGCCATCCCACGTTCACTGAAATGACCCAGATGCATATGTCATAGCTTTGTACTGTCATTATCTGACTCAACAGAATGAACTCCACCTACAAATGTACTCCCTAACAATCTGTAGATATTACATGCAGTTAACTTTTCTTTCATCACCGTCAGTGCACCCTTAATAATTTTGATGGTTTCCTTATCCTCATCTGTCTTAGGAATAAAACAATTTCTGTGTAGAGTGCCTAAAGAAATCACATTCTTCTTCAGATCTGGAATATGTCTGACATCACATAACGTTTCTAACAGTGTCATCATACATCTGAATTCTGACTTCTCCAATACCAACTATATTGCAACATCTATCATCACCCAAATAGACTAAGCCAGAATTAGTTGACCCGTATGAAGTAAACCACTCTTTGTTAGGTGTTATGTGATAAGAACACCCTGAATCAAGAATTCATGCATCCATGAACTGAGTTAATGAAACTGAGAGCATATCGCCGTCACTGCAATCTGAATTATCATTTTGCACCACATTTACAGACTTCGATGAAGTATCACCTTTCTCCCCATTCTGTTTCTTCAGCTTTGGACAATCTCTCTTCATATGACCTGACTCCTTACAACTGTAGCAATGAATTATCTTTTTGCCTTTGGACTTGGATCTGGAATTTCGCCTTCCAGAACACTCCTTCTCTTTCTTCCTTCCACGATCATGCTTACCCTTAACATATAAACTGTCGTCGTGAGAGCTATCCCCTGCATTCTGCTTCCGCTGGTTGTGAGCTAACAACATTGCAGCAATCTCATCAATTTTGATAGTCTCTTTCCCATATGTCAGAGTAGTCACCAGGTGTTCATAGGAAGAGGGCAATGAACACAACAAAATTATCGCTCGATCTTCATTCTCAATACTCACATCAAGTCGTGATAGGTTTGTGATTATTTGATTGAAGCCATTAACATGTTGCGCCAGATCATACCCTTCTTGCATCTTCAGCCCATATAGCTTTTGCTTCAGATACAACTTGTTCGTCAGAGATTTAGCCATAAACTGAGTTTCCAGTTTCTTCCAAACTTCTCCTGGAGATTTCAGATTCATCACGTGATACATAATTTCATCTGTCAGACATGGGCGTATCGTCGCTGCTGCTCGCTGTTGCAACTCTTCCCAATCTTCATCCTCAATGACATCTGGTTTCGTTGTCTGCAAAAATTTTAAGATTCCCTGTTGCGCCAACAAATCTTTCACCCTCGTTTGCCACAATCCGAAGTTACCAGTTCCAGCGAACTTCACGAGCTCGAATTTTACACCAGAAAATGTCAAGTGAAAATTATTCCTGCAACAAAACTTTCTGCAAAAAATTCCTCTGCAAAAATTCTTACTTGGAACCCTCTCTCTTTTTTTTTTTGAAAAAAAAGAAAAAAAAATTGAAATCTTCGAGCACAGAAAAAAAAAATTTCTTTTCCGCCTCAAAGAAAATAAATAAATATTTCCTTTATTTCCTCTCTGTATCCAGCAAGAAAAACCTTAATTAAATTAAATTAATTTAATTTAAATCAACTTAATTAAAAAGGTTCATTTAATTAAGTGAATTAAAAAAAACAAAAAACTTTTCTTCACTGTAGCTTTCTTTTCTCCGAAGAAATATTCCCTCCTTCCTGGAAATTTTCTGGAAATTCAAAAGAAAAAAAAGGCAAGTTTTCCTTTAAGCGCGTCCTTACAAGGGAATATTGATTCCTTTCCAAACAAATCAAAGATTCCTTTATTCCTCGGCCCAGGAATGGAAAGTCACACCTCCGCTCCTTTCCTTTTCGAGACCTCTGCTCCCTCGCGCGTTCTTCTTGTCGGTCCGAGACCTCCGATCTTCAGTTCGAGGCCTCTGCTTCCTGCCGCAAAGACCTCTGCTTCTCCCTCACGGAAGAACACTCTCGCGGAACTTCGTGTATTGCGATCCTACTCCGCGAACAGTTTCTTGCAATGACGCGATCTTCTTCCCGAGAGTCGAAGCCCGAACCTCCTTACGCAAACTTCCTTGGCCTCGAACTGCGTCAAAACCGCCGAACTTCTTATTGCGATGCTAAGTTCGCCGAGATTGCTTTTCCTCCGCCGCCGCAATTTTCTTCCCTGCCCTCGAACCAGTCTCTGATACCACTTGTTGAGAAAATAAGGGCGAAAAAAATAGTAATCGACACAAATCCAGAAGAACACAAATATTTAACGAGGTTCGGCAAAGATACCTACGTCCTCGGGAGCAGAACGACGAGTTTCTTTCACTATTCAGAAAAGAGATTATAGAAATCAGGGATACCTCCTGGGATTACTAACAGACCTATTTATAACCCCAGGAGTAAAACCTAGGTACAATATGTAATTACAACATTACCCTTGTACCATACTGCGGGGCTTTGCCCCCGCACCCCAACACATGTAACTTTCCAATTTGAACAGATTCTTCCGTTCCGCTTCGATCCAGCGTCTGTCCCTATATGGTATATGAGTCATATCATAACACAGTTACTTCTTAGAAATACTAAATTGACTTTTATATTGTTTGAAAATGACGAATCCTAAATCCTATATAGATACAATATTGCATATAAACCAAACAAAAAAAAAAAATTTCAATGAGTATCATGTACAAAAGGGCATTATCTTACATATCACTGAGTTCTTATAAGTTTTTGTATGAAACATATGAACATGTATAGTTTCATATAAACTTGATAACTAAGTGACTTACATACTACAAATTTCATGATTATTCATTTTCACTTGCATAT
This sequence comes from Phalaenopsis aphrodite, assembly GCA_003013225.1. NCBI lineage: Eukaryota > Viridiplantae > Streptophyta > Magnoliopsida > Asparagales > Orchidaceae > Phalaenopsis > Phalaenopsis aphrodite. The sequence goes on from NEWO01000382.1 coordinate 276,421, forward strand.
TTAAACTTAAATCGGGCAATAAATGATCAAATTTCAATCTGTGCATGAGTCGGCTTGATATCGATCGACTAGAAACGAAAACGAATCGTCTCATACTAAGCAATTAAAATATGTTCCATCCAAAAAATCACAATAACGTGATGGCTAAGTGACTCCGATACATGCCACACCATTCACGGTCCTCATAAAACTAAATAAGGTTATAAAATATCAAAATTTAAACCATGCGCTAGTCGATTCATATTAATCGGTTAGAACGAAAAATTATTATATCTGGAGTCCAATGAAATCATATCACGTGGATGTGACAGAAAAATAAAAAAAAATCGTTTTAGCACAGGAGAATATTTCTTGGTATTATTCCGCGTTATTCAGGTGTTATTGTAGTGGTATTCATGTGTTATTGTGTTCCCGATGTTATAATAGCACAATAACACATCAATATCAGCACAATAACACATGAATAACGCAGAATAATACAAGAGAATATTCCCCTATGTTACCAGGCCAGATCACAAGAAAACAAGTTTTTTTTTCATCAGCTCCACGTGAAGGTGATTTATTGGACCCCAGACGTATCTCTACGTCCGGACGTAATAATTTTCCGGTTAGAACAAAAACAAACAATCTCAAATTGGGTAATTTAAATCCAATGAAAAAATCATAACCTCACTCACATGACATAAAAAAATTTATAGACTTGCCACCCGGTACTTATATATTTACAAATCTGACACAAACATTTCATTTTTTTACGTACGTACCACCACATGATGTGAAAAATTTACAGACAGACGACTGAATACTTATATATTTTCAAATCTAACACCTAGATTTCATTTTTTTGGGTACATACCGCTGCACATATGATAAGAAAAATTGGTTGGTATAAATGTAAAAATAATTTAAAATTTAGGTACAAGATATAGAAACACCTAAGATTTGAGTTATATGCATATATACTCACAATAATATTGAGATATATTATCAAAATCGTAGAAAACAAAATCACATTTTCAGAATTTTTCAAAACATTACAATCTCATAAATATGAAATCTAACGCTTACAATTAAAAAAAAAAGCACGAATAGTGAAAATCAAGTATACGTTTAATTTGATTGTAGAAATATGAAAAATTGTTGAGTTTGACAAATAATTGAGGCAAGGGAGTCAGTCGGGCTCCGAGCACACACATGCAAGGGAAAATGAAGAAATGCAGAACCTTAATCGATGGATTTCGATGGGTAGTGTCCGTCGATTATTAATAAATTAGGAACCGATAGACAGGTCTGTCGTTGATGAAATCCGATGGTCAAATGATTGTCTGTTTTTCTGTTTTTTTTAAGAGATATTGCTAATACTATAAATTTTTGAAATCAAATAAAAAAAAATATTATCATTAAAATACAAATTTTAATACATAAATTTTTAATATCAAAGTAATATCAATGAATATCGAATTTTAGATGTTTGATATTTTAATGCATAATTGTATGGTATGTATATAAATGCCTAATTTTTTTGTGATGAAAATGGGTATTATTGATGTGTTATATTTGATCTACATAAAGAATTGGGCTGTCTAAAGGTAAATGAAGAGATTAAGGTGATTTAGATTTATTAATATAACTACTTTGAGCGATGTACACGTTAACTTACCAAAAAATATATATATTATTATTAATTTTTTTTTTAAAATGAAATATACACTTTAAAAAATATTATAAATATAAACAATAAACTTTTAATATTAGATATAAAAATGTGAAAGAATTGTATGATATTTATATAAATTTTCCTATTTTTTTTCACTGCTATTTATTGATAGCTACAAATAAGTACGTCATTCGAGATATTTTTCAGTTCAGCCGTCCCACTCGGGAAAAAAATATTACATCAATACTATGCAGGTAGAGCTACATGCGTAGCGAATAAAATCACGCTACACGAAAAATAAAAAATAAAAAACGGCGCAGTAACACATAAGAATATTCACCTCTGTGTTATTGTATGTTATTCATGTGTTATTCATGTGTTATTGTGTTATTATAACATATAAAATATTCTCAAAACATAGTATTATTCAAGTGTTATTGTATATTATTCATGTGTTATTCATGTATTATTATGTTATTATAACACAAAAAAATATTCTCAAAATAAAATAATACATGAATAACATAAATAAGACAAGTGAATTACGCATGAATAACAAGTCACTCTTCGTCTCTTCAGTCTCCATTATTCTGCTTTTCTGATTCCTATTCTTCTCGATTCCAATCGGCCTTTGGTATGCTAAGACCTGTATTCATTCGGCCGAAGAGAAACGGGGGATAGGGCTCAGCCGTTCTTCGCCATGTTGGAGGAAAGTGGTTATGCTGCCGCGACACAGGGCCGTGGTCTTCAGCAACTTCCTCACGTTCTGACCGTCGCCGGTTCGGATTCCGGCGCCGGAGCTGGCATCCAGGCTGATATAAAGGCTTGCGCCGCCGCGGGTGTCTACTGTTCCTCCGTCATTACTTCTGTCACGGCGCAGAATACCGTCGGCGTTCAGGTGGTTCTTTGCTGGAGAAGAAGCTCTTTTTTTTTTTTGCCTGTAAATTCTAATTATTTCTGAGTGATTGCTCTTGCTATTCTCTTTTAGTCAACAGAGTTCGTTCCGTGAAGAGAAAGAATAAAAAAAGATAATTTTTTCCCTTTTAACTAAGTTTTAGGAAAGACTGAAGTTGAAGTTGGGCAAGCAACATAATGGTTAAACCCACTTTTAACTCAAACATTTAAGCATGTATATGAAAGGGCCGACCAGTTGATATTTTTTCTACCAATTTGTTTTTCAATTATTCTATATGGATAACAATATTCTCGTTAGAGCTCTTCACAATGACTATTGCTTTGCCCCAAATGAAAGCTTCTCAACATCATTCATTTTTATTAATTAAGATACACTTTACTACATGCTAACTTTGTGAGAGCCGCCCACTCGTGATATTTCTTCAAATATTGTGGAAGCCTAGAAAGCACCACAAATATTTGAGAATTGTAATATATTGCATGAAGCACCTGACTCCAACCTAACAATAAATTTTTACATCACTTTTGTTTGGGAATATTTGCACCAAATGACTGACTTTGGGTCTTATATATTAGTGGCCGAATTTATTTTTAACCCTAAAATTTAAGCCTATTGTTAAGGTATATTCATATATCAAAATTTGGAGTCTCTTGGAATTCAAGAGGTGTGTCTACTAGAAAGAAGAGGAGTGTCTCTTGGAGTGAAGAGTGTGTCTCTTGGAGATAAGTGAGTTTGGAGAGCGAGGGCGTGTTAATAATTTTATCTATGAGTTTTCTATATATATATATATATGTATAACCCTATGGGTATGAACTAGACTCGTCTGAAATAGTGAAATTTGCCGCTATGCTCCCAAGGGCGTAGACATCTTTGCCAAAACCTCGTTAAATCTTTCTGTGTTCTTCTGAATTTGTGTCGATTATTATTTTTTTCGCCCTAGATTTCTCAATAATTGGTATCAGAGCGAGGTTCTAGGACAGGGAAGAAAACTTTCGGTGGCACAAGAAATAAGAAAAATGATTTGATGATTTGGCAGGAGGAGTTCGGGTGGTTTTGCGGCAGGTCGAGGCCAGACAAATTTCAAGAAGGGGCTTCGGTAATTCTGCGACAATTCGACGCAGGAAGGTTGCGGAGAGGGCGCTGCTTTTTCCGCTCCAAGAGGTTCGAGACTGGGTAACGCATCAGATCGGACCAAAGATTCTTTGGACGATCGGTGGCAAGGTGGTTTCATCCAAACCAAGAAAGATCACTGCGCAGAGGCAGTTTAGTGGCAGTTCAGTTTCGCAGAACAGTTCGCGAACTGTTACAGCAGTTCGCGAATCGTCGTGACTGCTTGCGGGAAGGAGTTCCCGCGGCCAGGGAAGTTTGCAAAGGAACGGTTTGCAAGCAGTTCGTGTGGCAGTCCAGTTTCGTAGAGGAGAGGAGTTCGGTGGCGGACAAGAGGAGTTTGGCCAACTGGAAGTTTGCAAGTTTGTCGCAGGAGAATTTGCGACAGGTAGAGTTCGGTTGAGGAGTTCGCGTGAACAGGAAAGGGCTTCAGATAAGGTGTTTGCAGTAGTTCGACCTAATATTTACGCGAACAGAAAAAATTGCTTCGTGTGAAAAATTTGATTAACGAACCACAACAGAATTGTAGGAAAATTGCTGCAATTAACAAAAAAATTTCAGGTTTCTTTGAATTTATTTGCGGTGTGTTTTTGTTTCTACACAAGATAGGAAAAATTTGCTGTAGGATTAATTTCAAATAGCAATGTCTGGTACAAAATTCGAGATAGTGAAGTTTGATGGAATCGAGAACTTCGGATTGTGGCAAACAAGGTGAAAGATTTGTTGACACAACAAAGAATTTTGAAGGCTTTGCGAGCTACGAAACCTGATAATATAGAAGATGAAAATTTGGAAGAATTGCAACTATGAGCGGCAGGTACCATACGTTTATTTCTGACAGATGAAATTATGTATCATGTTATGAATTTGAAATCTCAAGGAGAAACATGGAATAAATTGAAATACCAATTTATGTCCAAATCTTTAACAAATAGACTGTATCTGAAGCAAAGACTGTTTGAGTTGAAGATGCAGACAAACATTGATCTGGCGCAGCACTTGAATGTCTTCAATCAAATAATCATAGATCTGACATGGCTTAATTTGAGTATTGAGAATGAAGATCAAATAATAATTCTGTTGTTCATTGTCTTTCTCCTATGAACATCTGGTTACTACTCTTACATATGAAAAAGAAATAATCAAAATTGATGAGATTACTGCAATATTGTTGGCTCACAATCAGCGGAAGCAGAATGTAGGGAAAAACTCTTATGATGATTGTTTATATGCTAAGAGTAATCAAAATCGTGGAAGGAATGAGGAGAAGGAGAGTTATGAAATGCGAAATTCCAGGTCAAAGCCTAAAAACAGAAAGACGATTCATTGCTACAAGTGCAGAAAGCCAGGACATATTAAGAGAGATTGTCCAAACTCAATAATCAGTTTGATGAAAAACATGATGTATCTTCCAAGTCCATGAATATGATGCAGAGTGACATTACTGATTATAGTGATGATAATGCACTTTCAGTTACAACAATTTAAGTGAATGATACATGTATTCCTGATTCAAGATGCTCTTATCACATAACACTTAATATGAAATGATTTACTTCATACAACTTATCTGATTCTGGTTCGGTCTATTTGGGTGATGATAGATGTTACAATATTGCTGGTATTGACAAAGTCAAAACTAATATTTATGATGATACTGTCAGAACATTATGTGATGTAAGACATATTCCAGATTTGAAGAATAATTTAATTTTCTTGGGCACTTTACATAGAAATAATTTTATTCCTAAGACATATGAGGATAGAGAAACTATCAAAATTGTTAAATGTGCTTTTACCGTGATGAAAGGAAAGTTCACTGCAGGTAATATCTATAAACAGTTGGAGAGTACAGTTGTATGTGGAGTTCACTCTGTTGAATAATATGATGAAAATGCAGTTGATATGTTGACCAAGCCAGATACTATCAACAAGTTCTTGCATTGCTTGAACCTGTTGAATGTTTGCAATTATTAGACGACATGGTTGCCCAACGCACTTTGGTATAATAAACTTCATAATGTATTTTTCGTAATGAGCAGAATATTCGCTAAGGTGAAAATTTGTTAGGTATATGTATTTCTCCTAAGGGACTGTATATTCGCCAAGGTGGAGATTTGTTAAGGTATAGCTCATATACCAGAATTTGGAGTCTCTTGGAATTAAAGAGATGTGTTTGCTGGAATGAAGATGAGTGTCTCTTGGAATTGAAGACTAGTGTCTCTTGGAATTGAAGAGGTGTGTCTCCTGGAGTGAAAAGATGTATCTCTTGGAGTGACGATGTGTGTCTCTTAGAGATAAGTGGGTTGAGGGGAGAAAGGGTGTGCTAGTTATTTTATCTGTGAGTTTTATCTATATATATGATGTGTAACCCTGTGGTTATGAACTTGACTCCCTTGAAATAGTGAAATTTGCCGCTCATGTAGGCATTTTTGCCGAATCTCGTTAAATATCTGTGTGTTATTTTGAATTTGCGTCGATTACTATTTTTCTTCTCCCTAAATTTCTCAACACCTATGATAATTTGATTCCGCCAATTAATATTTCTACATGAACATATTTTTCATCTATTCTAGGAGAGACTAAACTCACTACTCTCCTGTGTCTTAATGTAAACTATAACTAGAAAGCAATTCATGAGTTGAGGTTTGTTGGTGTAAGGAATGTAGATTTGAGAAACATCGCTAAAATTAAAGTTAGAAATAAAACAAAGGGGAAAATGACATATATAGGCTGAAAAATAAAACTCATCCATTATTGCTATGTGAAGTGTTCAAACAGAAAGAATTTAGTAGTATAGCTCTTTTTGTGCAAAGTGTTCTCCTTAAGTCGAAAGAATTTCTTTCATATTTTCTCTACAAAATGCTCTAAAGGATATTTGATATCATTTGTCTTTGCTCTTAATTTAGTTGTCAAGATTACAGCTGTTGCTTGTTATTCTTTCCATGTATACTTTGGAAATAGAATGGACTTTGTTTCCATTATCACCTTAAGGCCGGTATCTAATATATGCATGTCATCAACATATACACAAATTATTACTATATTTTTTCTCATCATGTTTATGATAAATATACAAATCCGATTCATTGGCCTTATAATCATTGGAGACCATGGTGTTATGAAGCTTTTCATGCCATTATTTTTTAGCTTTATTTAAG
>NEWO01000382.1:288463-333371 GCA_003013225.1 Phalaenopsis aphrodite
GACGTCCCACTTTAGTCCTCTTTCTGCCTCTAGTTCTCGGAAGTGAGCTGACTAACAAATTAGTAAGGTGAGTACCATTGCCCGAAGTAACCAAAATATTATCCATCAGATTCCTGAGCTCATGTATGTCTCCATTTTTCTTCTTCCTTCTGGATGTGTAGACCTGTTATTCTTCATCCAATTATTGACTCATCTGATCAATAAATTATTCCAAAGTTAGTCGGCCAGGTATAAACTGTTGCACATCATGATCTCTATGAGCCTGAGTAACATTAACAACTTGCTCGATCTCATGAGGCGGTAGTGAAACAGTAGAAGTATTGCCACCTGTAATATCGGTGATAGATTCTAGGGCAGATAGGGTCTGAAGAATCTCCCTCTCCCCAACGATAGAAGGTTCCAAAGACTGGAGAACTACAACATTGTGTGGAGATTGAATGGTTGTCATATTACCTGCGAGAATAACGTCTTCAGGGGTATTCTTTTGATGATCAATAGTGTGAATAACTTGGAGTTGATTAGACGGAGATGAATTCACTGCCTCTGGAGGAACACTTTGCTTTTGGTTCTGAGGTGGGGGTGTAGATGGTAGCATTGAGAACTGGAGTGTCCGAACATACGACAGTTCGAACAATACGAAGAAAAATGCTCAATCACTATCTTTTGTCAATATCCATTGTGTTGTGTGCCCAACCAAATTTCCTCAGAAGCGGATGAAGTGACGTCTCTTTCAATAAGTACTCTAGTTTCAGATGGACGTGAAAGATTAAAAGTACGAATGTCCGTTTTGAGTGGCTTACCATAAGCTGAGACAATAGAGTACAACACTTTTTGTAAAATAATGGAATTTCAAACCAGGGAGGCGAATCCAAACTGAAATGATTGGTGGTTCCGTCTGTGAGTCAAAATCTACAGATCATTTTAGAATTTTCATTGCTCTGTTATCAATCAAGATTATTCTTCTAGCAAATAAGCACGTGTAATCCTTTTCATTATTAAGTTGTATAAGAATGTGTCTTCTTTCTAACAGTCAAATTTCCACTCTCCAACAAGGTGCATAAGCTCAAATTCCTTACGAATCAGCTCCATTTTGAGATAATCATATAAATATTTTTTGACTAAATGTAGTTGACATGAGGAAGCAAGTTGATTACCTTCAGCTTCTGTAAAAAAGATGGTAGACTTCCTATTCTTCCTACCAGGTTTCTTGACGTCCTCCGTTCACTCAAACGAAGGAGGGAAAAAGCGCGATTTAGGTGTATCTAAGATGTGGACACTCGCAAGGGCAACAACATACAATCTATCTGAAGCCATCCCCAATAGATGGAGGTGCGGCGTTATGAACGGGGAAAAAAACAAAACAGAGAGCAAAATCTGAATTAGAACATGGAGCAGGAGCAGAAACCCCTCTGTGAAGCCCCTGCAATTTCAGCTCGATCCCGAGGATGAGGGCAAAAGTTGGAGCCGCGAAAGTCATAGCAGATTGTCAGGGCGAAGCCGCAGAAGGCGGATGAAACAACAGAAGACGGATGAGCTGAAGACGGTCGGGGCGAAGCCGCAGAACAGCCGCAGCTCGACGAGCTCTACGAAGACGGCGAGCCGCGAACGGGAACAGAGGAGCGAACTCTCCTTCTTCTTTGAGAGAAAAAACTGTAGCAGAGGCTAGGGTTTATTGTGAGGCGAAACCCTAGCAGAGCCTCCCGTCTCTTCCATTCGATAAAAAAATATATATTATAATCCCCTATATATATATATGTACATTATCAATAATTCTTATACCAACATGTTTAATACAATCTTATTATTAAGAGTAGGGAATTCTTTTTTTTTCATCTTCTTTTCTTACACAATTTATCAGTAAAATAGTATATTTATCATTGCACTTATGACATATCTTTGATCAATTTACTATTTATATGAGTCTACTTGCAATCAAAATAATTTAACGAACATACCAAAACAATAATAAAATTAATAAAATACGGTGAGTTTTATCATTCCTAAAATCAATGTTGTTGTTGTTGTACATCAAGCACTTAACATCTAACCACGGCTTTAAAAAGCTATTCTCATTATTAGGAGGGCGCTTATCATCCATAGAGGCCACATCTTAAAGATTTCACTAAATGAGAGCTAAATCTCTTGGTTTTATCTTATCTAAAAATCTAATATGCCTTCTAAAAATTTAACCTATAACTATTGGCTCTTTTAAAAGAGCTAGCACAAAATTTTAAAGTCTGCATGAATATCTGTGATTGAAAAGTAGGAAGGATAATTCATACTTAGATATTTAGCATGAAGAGAGGTTTAGCAATGTGGTGTATAAATGCAAATTAACATGTAATTGAGGTAGTGTTATTTTAAGAGAGTACCTCTTATAATGATTGGTAAATTTTAGTTCGTTTGCAGTTGACACCAGTTGCTATAATATAGTGTTAGTAAAAAGTTGATTAAAGCCAATTTTAAACAGCTGATATTACCGAAGAAGGATCTAAGTCGATATATGGGGCTGAACTTTGAGAATCATGAAAGTTAATGCTAATCAAGATCATGCCAATAATGCCAAGTTCTGCTCGATCAAGTATTACTTAAGATATTCAGATACTCTTCAACTTAGGGATTTAGATTAAAATCCGGAAGGATAATCCAATGATAGTTTAGATGTTCAAATATACAACATGATAGTGAAGGTGCTATTATTACATGTGTATAAATAAAAAAAAAATAGAAAATATCAAATTAGTCCCCTGACTCTTTGCATGAGGTCATTTTAGTCTCAAAGTCTTTAATAATGTCAATTTAGTCTTCGTACTTTTTAAATATAGATTGAAATAGTCCTCATGGAATACTATTCTAACTCAATTTTAAAAAATATTTGAGAACTAATTTGTTTCTTTTTCCTAGGCTCTCGGATAACCATGAAAGATGGACAAGCCGATTAGATAGACCTGATGTCAGCTAGGAAGCTTGTCTTTGCTCTACTGATAAGGAAAGGGAAGCTTGGATAAAGTTCGAGTTTCGCTGACGCCCTTCACTGCTTTAGTATTGGTAGGATTTGTCTACCAGCTTCACTTATACAAGTCAATCGAGTTCTAGTCGAGATAGAAAGTATTGGCTCACTGACAATCATACCATTGAATAAGTTTCCCATGACCCGTACATAAATCAGTGCAGGGATCATGGTCCCAAGTTCGTTCTCGTTGTGGAAGCGAGTGTCTTGCTTGATCTTTCCAGTCACGCTAATGTAAAATTAGGCTTGAGCACAAGGAACTTTAATTGCACGATTGAAAGAGAAAGATGAGAGAAAGATCGATTTGAGAATAAACGAAGAGAAAGAAAAGAAGAGTGCTCTAATGATTAAGAAAAGGAAGCCAATGTTCGAAATATCTCTGGAAGCTGAAAAGAAAGACAAATACAAGAGCATGTATGACAAAATCAAACCTAACCCCAATGTCTTCAAAGAAAGTTGAGGGTTGAGAGGTAAAAGAAGCACATTGGCCCCATTTAAATAGTCAGAGGACTATTTTGACACTTAACTCTACAACAACAATAACAAGCCTTTATGCCACTAAGTGGGTCGGCTACATGAATTCTTTTTCTATGCTGCGATCTATTGAGTGTCATAATTTTATGTAATTCTAATATATTAAGTTCATTTTTTATACAATATGCCCAAGTATTTTTAGGTCTACCTCCGTCTTTCTTAACATAAGTCGAATGTAAAACATTTACTCTCTTAACTGGATCATTAGACGCCCGACTTTTAATGTAACCAAACCATCTAAGAACACTCTCTCTAATTTTTTCTTCCACTGAAACTGAACTAACTCTATCACTGATATATTCATTTCACAGTTTGTCTCTAAGTGTTAGGCCACTCATCCACCTAAGCATTCTCATTTCAGCAACACTTAACTTTGTTTTATGTTTCTCTTTTGAAGGCCAACATTTCGCGCCATAGAGCATTGCAGGTCCCACCACTATCTTATAATTTTTTTCTTTACAGTCGAAGCAGTAATTTTCTATCACACAATAGGCTCGATGCATTCCTCCACTTCAAACAAGCAACTTGATTTATGCTAATAACATCCCCATTTATATCACCATCACTTTGAACAATAAACCCGAGATATCTAAAATGTTCACACTTTTAATGATTTGATCAACCATATTTACAACTCTGGAACTAGAGATACTACTAGTAAAATTTCATTCAATGTTTTTAGTTTTAGATCTAGTTAAACGAAGGCCTTTAAACTTCAGTGTAGACCTCTATAATTTAAGTTTTTCCTAAACTTTCTCTAGCCTTTTCCACAATAAGGATATCATTTGCGACAATCATACACCAAGGTTCATCCTCCTGTAAAGGTCCAGTAGGAGCATCCATAATTAAAACAAAAAGATATGGGCTTAAAGATGATCCATGATGTAATCCATCTGAAATAGAAAAATACTTGGTCAATCCTCCTTTTGTTCGAACACAAGTAACAGTTCTAGTATACATATCTTTAATGACTTGAATATAAGTCGTATCAACACTTTTCTTCTCTAGAAGTCTCCAAATGACTTCCTTGAAACTTTATCATTAGCTTTTTCTAAATCAACAAAAATTATGCATAAATCCTCTTTATTCTCTCTGTACTTTTCCATCAAAGCTTCCACGGTAGACCTCCCCGATATAAATCCAAACTGATTATGAGAAATCTTTGTATCACGTCTTAACCTATGTTCAATTACCATCTCCCATAATTTTAAAGTGTGACACATCTACTTAATTCCTCTATAATTTTCACTCTTTTGTGCCCCCTTTGTTCATAAAAATGTGGACTAAAATACTCTTCCTTCACTCCTTAGACATCTTTGTAGTCTTAAAAATAATATTAAAGAGTTTAGTGAGACAAGAAACTCCCAAATTTCCTAATTATTTCCACACTTCAATTTGGATATCTTGAGGTCCTATTGATTTTCCACCTTAGTTTTCTTTAAAGTCTCCCCAACTTATTTTTACTAATGCGGACGTAAAAATAAAACATTTTATTAATATTAACGATATTAAGATCATTAAGGTCGATTGTATTTTCAACAACTTCATTGAAAAAGTTTTCTAATAGCTCACCCACTTTTGCTGAACATCTTCCTCTAAGAAAAGCATTTTTTGATTATTTTCTTTAATATACTTTACTTGAATTAAATCTTTACTTTTCTTTGCTTTTTTGTTTTACTAGTTTATATATATATATTTCATCGTCTTTAGTATCTAATCTATTATAAAGATCATTAAAAGCGGAATTTTTAGCACAACAATGTTTTTGTAAGAAGATACACTTAACTACATACAGCAAATGGTTCAGTTCCCGTGGCATCAGTTTCTATTTTTGAGTGTTTGCAAAGGTGATTTATAAAGGCAAGTTCAAACAGAAACTACCTATTTGGGTTGATAAGTACTATTGCCAGCAATGTGTACCAAAGATGGAAAACCGCACTCAGGTCATGTATTGCTGAATAATGAAGTTTTTTTTGAAGAGTATCAAGAAATTACCATTTTTTTAAATCTCGATCAGTTATATTTATGACCACTTCTTATCCGCTTGGCGTCAATGACCTTATATATTTTGTTTATTTTTGTATTTTATATTTCCTTGAATGCATGCATCCCTGCTTATAAAAAAAAGGCTATATTTTTTAATGCTGAACATGCCTGTTTATCAGAATAAAGAATAGCTGCTTTTTTTTGGTTTTCTGAACTTCTTTAAATTTCATTATATTATTCTGTATTTTTTTTGAGAACTTACATGCATACCACTTAATTTTTATGTATTTACATATCTTAACACCTATATTTTAATTTTTACATATATGTCACCTTATCTATGTATGAAAAAAGTGTATTTCACTTTTAAAAGTAAAAAATAGTGATTTTTTTATGTGAAATGAGAGATTTGGTTGGTATAAATGTCAAAACTAGAGTTTAGGTGTTAGATTGTAACTACTTAGGAATTGAGTGGTATGAAATGCCCCTTTTTATGAGAAGTTTTTTGTTCTCTATTTTACTAATGAATTAGATATTTTAGATTCGACTTATGCTAAGAAAGGTAGAGGTAGACCTAAAAAAATTTAGGCATATTATATAAAAAAATGACCTTAATCAATTAGAATTAAATGAAAATATGATACTCGATAGGACAGAAAGAAGAAAAATGATTCTTGTAGCCGACCCCACTTAGCGGGATAAAGGCTTGTTATTGTTTTTGTTGATTGTTTTGATTTTGATGGACCATATCTAGTGGTGCCATATGAAAATCTATATCATCAACTTTAATTGAAATTTAATTTAAAGTAATTTGCAAAACCTGGCATTAGATAATTTTTTTTATTTATTAGTAGAATTCAAGTTGGATGGTTGAAATGGAGGAATGCATTGAGCCTATTGTGTGATAGAAAAGTAACACTTAGACTTCAAATGGAAACTTTTATAAGATGGTGGTGAGACTAGCAATGCTTTATGACGTAGAATGTTGGTCTTCAATAGAGAAGTATAAAATTAAATAAATTGTTGCTGAGATGAGAATGCGTAGTTGGATGATTAGCTTGACACTTAGAGACAAAATGTGAAATAAATGTATCTGTGAAAGAGTTGGTGTAGCTCCAGTGGCAAACATGATAAAGAGAGAGTTTACGTAGGTGGTTTGCATTAAATGCTGACCATCTGATGATTCAGTTAGGAGAGTAGATGCTTTAGGTTCGACTTATGTTAAGAAAGGTAGAGGTAGACCTATAAAGCCTTGGGCATATTGTATAAAACTGATCTTAATTTATTAGAATTAAATAAAAATATGACAAGCAATAGGACACAATGGAGAAAAAGGATTCATATAGTAGTGGGATGATGGTTTGTTGCCGTTGTTGCTGCTGTACTAATGAATCATTGTTATGAATTCTCAGATAAAGACAGGCATGCTGCCTTCTCCAGGTGCGATCAGAGTCATTTGCCAGAAAATAAAAGAGTTTTCTGTACAAGGTTTGTGCTCACTTCTCGTTTATATCACCATATTTTACACGAACTTTTTGGCCTTGCGGTACTTCATGTATTTTTATTCCCTCGAAGGCAGCTGTAGTTGTTGATCCGGTAATGATTTCTACGAGTGGTGATGTGCTTTCTGGTCCATCCACGCTCGAAGGATTTTGGTGAGAAAATATGATTGTAATTTTCATGAAGTAAGGCTTGCGGTTTTTTGTTTTAAGTGTAAAGTATCAAACTAGTCCCCTGACCTTTTACATGAAACCATTTTAATCCTAGAGTTTATAAAAGTACTAAAATTGTCCATGGACTTTTTTAATAGGTGCTAAAATTGTTTCCACTGGGGACTATTTCAACCCATATTAAAAGAGTTGGGCGATTAGAGTGGCATTTTTATAAACTCTGGGACTAAAATAGTTCCCTATAAAGAGTCAGGGGACCATTTTGACACTTTTCTCTGCTATTTTCCGGAGATCTAACCGAATTTGAATTTGCATACTTTTATATTATAGCAAGGAGCTTCTTCCATTGGCTGATATTGTTACCCCGAATTTGAAAGAAGCTTCGGCCCTACTTGGAGGAATATCGTTGAATACTGTAGGTGACATGCGTTTCGCTGCGAAATCTATACTTGATTTTGGAGCCAGGTATGCTTCAAAATGACATTTATGAGAAGTAAGAATTGCTGTTTGCAAGCTATTTCTTGCGTTTTTTTTTTTGTATCAACCAAAGCATTTGCACCAGCCACTTTTTGCTATTTCTTCTTAGGGGCATTTATGTATATACCACCCAATTTTTATCTATTTACATATCTGACACCTAGACTTTATTTTTACATCTATGCCATCAAAATCCTTAGCACCACATAAAAAATCCCACCACGTTAACCTTTAAAAAGGTGAAATACACCTTTTCTTGCATAGGTAAGGTGTTATGTATGCAAAAATTGAAGTTTAGGTGTTATACGTAGGAATTCAGTCATATGTATGTAAATCTTCTTTTTTCTTAATGTGCTGTTCCAGTGATACAGATCTTGAAGAATTGTTTACTTTTTTGTTGCATCAAAATAGCTTCTGTAGATAGCCTTGGTAATAGGCTTGTGCGATACAGGAATGTGCTTGTAAAAGGTGGGGGTCTGCCTGGTTCATCAGACGCCATAGACATATTTTTTGATGGTATGACTAGTGTATTTCTTCTCTAGACATGGTTTTTGTTTAGGGGCATTTACATACATAGCACACAATTCTTATGTATTTACTACCTCACACCTAAAATTCCATATTTACACTCATAGCACTCAAATCTTTAATATCACATCAAAAATAGCACTACTACCATTTTTTAAAAGTGAAATTCACCATTTCATGCACAGGTTTAAAGCACCAAATTGCTATATATGTAAATATGAAAGTTAGGTGTGAAATATGTATATAAATATACATATATAAATCTCCCTTTTGTTTATGCACCTTTTCAGTTTTCTTGAGATTTATTTAACTAGGCACATGATATCTTATGTATTGTGGGATATGCTCTCCAGGGGAACATTTTCATGAGCTGTGTGGACCACGCATAAAGACGCGAAACACTCATGGAACTGGTTGCACTCTGGCATCATATATAGCAGCAGAGCTTGCTAAAGGTACTCCAATGCTGCAAGCTGTTCAGGTTTTGCTCTCTAGCCCTTTTGTCCTTTTAGATGTTTAGATGCTTTACTTAATATGATTTATATGCAGCCTCGGCAATTTATCGGTTTTATTAGGATAGCTTGTTAGTTATTGCTTATGAATTGCATTGTCTCTTGATAGTTTTATGATAGGATCTTTCACTAAAATTAGGGCAAAATAAAATATTTTTCTTCACCAACACAAAACAACACAACCCAAATACACAAAAGATAAAAACCTACAATTTGAGGGTATGTATCTCTCTCAAATCCTAACCATAAGATTCAATACAACATTCATATATATTTCTAACCCTAAACATATTAAGCCCTATTTATACCCCACAATAATAACTTCCAAGAGATCAAATTACCCTTTTTAGTCTTATGCTTAATGAAAGTTTTCAAATTTGGCGGGCTCGACGCTGACTCAGTGGAGCACGAGGAGGACGGTGTCTTAGGCACCGATCTAACATTGCTCCCCTCCAAAAAAGACACGTTCTCAAGGTGTAAGAGAAAAAGGTCAAGTTGGATCCAAGTCATATGACTTTCACTCATAAATTAACTTTAGTCTAGTCCTCTCCGTCAACACTTAATTGAAATAATTGATGGGTTGTTGATGTTGCATGAGGACTGTGTTAGTGGAGCACGAGGAGGACGGTTTCTTAGGCACCGATCTAACATTGCTCCCCTCAAAAAAAGATGTGTTCTCAAGGTGTAAGAGAAAAATATCATGTTGGATCAAGTCATATGATTTCCACTCATAAATTAACTTTAGTCTGGTCCTCTCCATCAACACTTGATTGAAATGATTGATGGGTTGTTGATGCTGCATGAGGACTGCGCCTAATTCATAGCCTGAAGCATCCATTTCTATAATGAAATGTTGATTGAAATCAGGTAACGCCAACACTCGTACACTCATCATGACCTTCCTTAACTTCTTAAAAGTTTGAGCTTCAACATCCCCCCACTGAAAGTTATTATTTTTTAATTTCTACATCAACGGCTACGCAATCGAAATGTAATCCTTCACGAACTTCTGGTAGTCTCCTGCAAGTCCCTAAAAATCTCTCAGTCCCTTTAAGTTCTTATTTAGTGGCCAATCCAACAGAAATGTCACCTTTGATGGAGCCACCGACACACCATATACCATTAACACCTTTAAATGGTTAAAGTGGTTATCTAAGGAACAGTTGTACGCTAGGATATCGTTAAAGAGCACTAACACAAACTTTCAGAGGAAAGGCTGAAACACCTTATTCATTAGTAGTTGAAATATAACCAGTGTATTGGTGAGCTCGAATGACATAACCAGAAATGTGTAGTGACCCTCATGAGTTCGAAATGTAGTTTTGTGCACATTTGTTGGCCACATCCAAATTTGTGGTATCCCGACTTCAAATAAATCTTGGAGAATATCATAACCTCAAACAACTCGTCTAGTAGCTCATCTATCTTCGAGTGGAAAACTTGTTAGATATTTTTTCTTTATCTCGATATTTCACATAGAAACACCAACTCCAATCCTTTGTCATTAGCTAGACTGGGCTAGTGATGGGGCTCACACTAGGTTGTATGATCACAACCTCCAACAACTTTCAAATCAATCTCCCGATCTTGTGCTTCTGTTCTTAGGGGTAGTTGTATGGGCATTCACTTATGTGAGAAACCTTCAGTGATACAAACATGCAGAGAGAGGCGCTGGAGCCTTGTTTGCATTTCTTACGGCCAGAGCGACTGATGCAGGCTAGTTAGAGCCACCTTACGCCTTTCGAAGGTTTTGGTGCCTCTTTTCAACAACGGAGCCCAATCCTAATTATCTAAGGCTTATTTATTTGCATTTAGTTTTAAGTTTTCACTTTTTGCTTGATTTTCTATCAGGACAGTCGGCGACGTCCTGGTTTTCCCTTCTAGGGCTGTATCCATAAGCGAGAAGGTGCTCCAGCTGTAACTTTTCCTAAGGTGGCGTGTACCTTCGATTTCGCTACTCCTCGCATCCCTTCCTTCCACAGGTACCTTCCTTTTCTTCGTCTCAATCACTCGGGACAGAAGCCTTGTTGTTTTTTTCTTGCAGACCAGCCACCTAGCCATCTATTTCCCTAATTCCAGTTGCTTGTTTTTGCTACTAGCCGCCTCTCCCTTGCTGCCACAGCCCGGAACAATACTTCCGGTTTTTATTCCCATAGTCCAACCTAGTTTCTTACAGCCGTCTGGGACAAGAAGTGCCTGATTCCTCGTTGTTGTTTTTCCGCTAGTTTTAGCCAGCCAACCTCCACTTTTGCCCCACTGCAGCCGACCTCAACTTTCCCTTCTACAACCATCCATCCCCTCACCACCCTCCTGCAATCCACTCATCAAATTCAACCACCAACTTTGGATAAAGTTTAGTTGTGTTTGCGTTTGTCATTTTATTTCCCTTTCAAGTGTGTTTGACTATAATCACATATTTTCTTTCAATAATACTATTTGTTTTATATAGTTTTTTGGGCTATAACTCTGGTATCACCCAGCCACAAGGCTATTGCATGCTTGTGTTCTCTTTGAAGCAGCAATCCACGTGACAACTGGAAAACTTTTGCAAATTGTTGTAGGAGCTGTTGGATCAGTGTTAGAATCTCTGTGAACTCCGTATCATGTGCACATTTCCAGCTATAAATCCAACCACAGACATCCCATCCTTCAAAGTTCAACATCTTCAATTTCTTTATGTGTGAGTCGCCTGCCCAATTTCCTCAACCATGCTCATTACACCCATGAAACGAGTGTTGGGTTTCCTTCATCGACCCGTATTGATTTTTCTTCTTCCATGAGTATGGCTCAACCCATAATCAACTCGCTCGTTCCCATAGGCTTCTGAATTGTCTTTCGTCCGAAAGACTGCGACTACAAAAGACACTAACGCGGATGGATGCATCCCTTCATTGGGGTTCCACCCACCATGGTTCCCTGTTCCCTTCAAAATCCTTCGAATCGTTCTTCTCCTACTGACTCACATGACATCTTGTTTTGCCTGTTGTCTCTCGTTCCTAACCTCTAGATGTCGTGCAATTTCCTCACGATGTTTTCGCTTGAATCTGCCGCTTACTTCTTCACTCGATCCCTCCTGCTTCCGTTTGTTCCAACAGTTTGCATGTCACGCTATTCCTTCTAAGAGTTGTGACTCGAGTTTGCTTTTGATTTCTTCGCTTGATTCCTCAGCTCTAGATTTGCCTAAGGCAACAACACTGTCGTGATGCCATACCCTTCTTATTGCTGCTCTCGCATCCACTTCAGGCGCTGTTTCTTGATCCCAGGGCGGGCGGCAGGGCTGTGAATTTTGTTGGAAAATCATTAAACGCTCGAAAAGTTGATTCAAATTTTGACTCGGATCGAAATAAACGGTCGAGCTACGAGCCAAACTTTTGGGTCAAATTTTTTTCGAGCTGATTTCGAGATCCTGTCGCCATTACTTTGGCTCAAATTTCCCTCTAATTTGTCCTCCAAGACATCTACTGTTTTGGTCGCCATTACTCACAGGAAAGTTTTCGTTCGCATTGGTGAACTTCTGTACGTCGTGATCCCGTCGTTGGCTTCCCAGCTAGCTTGAGTCGCGACTATATCATTGAGGTTCAGTCATGAGGTTGACTATATTGCAAGGTTCAGTGACGTAGGCTATCCCGTTGATCTAGAATGTATTGCGATCTTTTTGTTAGCTTCCTAGCTAGCTTGAATCGCAACTAAACCTCACAACTTCAAATCCTGTACGATGTGATCCTGTTGTAGGCTTCTCAGCTCCTTTGAATTGCAACCGTATCACGGCTGCAGTCACAACGATAGATCCTATAAGGATCGATCCCGTCGTAGGCTTCCTAGTATCCCAAGGTTTGGTCACAACGACAGATCATGTATGCCACAATCACATCATTGGCTTCCCAACTAGCTCGAATCGTGAAGTTCGGTCACGAAGGCACACCACGATTTTTTTTTTGCTTCCTATATATCAATTGCTCATTATATAATTGGATAGGAATTTTCTCAAAAATTAGCGCAAAATAAAATATTTTTCTTCCTTAGCACAAAAAATAGAAGTATATACAAAAAATATAAACATCTATAATTCGAGAGGTAGAAGATCTCTTCGAAACTCTAATGCTAAGATTCAAGATAACAATCACATATATCCCTAACCCAAAACATATTAATTTTTATTTATACCCCAAAATAATAGCTAACAAATGATTAAATTGTCCATTTTACTCTTATGCCTAACATAAGTCTTTTAAATTTTTTTGGCGAGCTCGATGTCGACTCAGTGGAGCACGGGGCACACGTTGTCTTAGGTGTCAGTCTAACATTTTTTGTAATTTTGTAATTTGAACTTTCATTGTGGAAATAAAGAGTAGGACTGAAACATGCACTTGACTTTGTCCTTATTTAAAACGTTTGATCATATTCTATTGAGCTTAAATTTAAGGTAGCTGGTAAGGGTTATTAATGGTGCATTAGGAGCTAGGAGGCTTAATTTACTTTTAATGTGGAATCATTCTCCACTCCAATTTGGACCTTTAAAAATCTCCAGGGTATTTTAGCTCCTTTCCCTTGAGATCTCTCATATGCTCAAGTTAGCATTGTGATATGAAAAAAAAGGATACTGGGAAAATTTTGGAAGGCATTGTTCACAATAGGGATAAGATCTAATCCACTCTTAAATAAACTCCACAAAAAGAGAGAACCCTATATAATTGAATAAATAGGAGATAATTACAATAGAATTTATCTTAAGTGAGAAATTAAATTTAAATATATTTTAATCCTGAAAAAGCTTAAAAATAAAAAACTTATATTCTTGTAGTATGGTTTTATCCAAAGATCAAACTTTCGAGTCCGTGATCTTGCTCATATAATGTCAATTTATGATCTAATCAAATTTATGAATTTTTTGCAATGTTTTTTTTTATCTTAATGATGTGATTTGAGATCACCACATTTAGTACTTCGTCTCAAAAAATATCTCATGATGCATAGAAAAAATTGAAGCGATTTATGAGGATAGTAATCAACTTAGCAAGCTTATAAATAATTATATGAGGATTTATTTAACACCTATACTTCTGTTTTTACATTTATATCACCCAAATCTTTCATATCACATAAAAAATATCGCTATTTTAACTTTTAAAAACTGAAATATATCCTTTTCATGCATTGGTAAGGGGACATACAACATCAACAAGCCTTTATCACACTAAGCGGGTCGGCTACATGAATCCTTTTTCTCCATTTTGTCCTATTGAGTGTCATGTTTTAATTTAATTCTAATTGTTTAAGTTAGTTTTTTATACAATAGCACAAGTCTTTAGGTTTACAGTTAAGGGGACATATGTAAAAGTTGAAGTTTATGTATTAGATATGTAAATGCATAAGAATTAAATGGTATGTATGTAATCTTCCTTAATTATAATATGTTTAACCAAAAATTAAAATTTTCATGAATATTTAATTTTAAGATTAAGAATATTCCTTATATTTGAACTTGAAAATCTACCTTTATATGCATGACTTGGAGGAGCTTACCTCTATTATTTTATAGTTTTAGGTGATTTGTGAATTTCATTAAATTTCTTTAATTTTTTTGGTCTTAGGGTGTTTTAGTATTCTTGCAAAGCTTCAGGAGAATTTTATTGAAACAATTGTAGTTCATACCTAAAAAAATTTTATTGCAAAGCTTCAGGAGAATTTTATTTGTCAAGAGTTTCTAATTCATCTTAGTCTCCCCAAAAGATTGCAATCATTTCATACCCAATATAACGTGAGTGCTCTGTAAATTCAAGGGAAGAAAATCTTCGTTACCTGAATAACTTGCAGTGTTAAATTCGCCTCTTTATAAATTCCTTTGCTCTTCTCCAACTATCACCTTTTGATCATGACTCCAAAACTTTCTGTGTCATCCATCTCAAGCATCAATTGCTTAATTACTTAGACTAGAGATGAAGTTATGAGTTGCCTCACTATCTCCCAACACCACCATGTTTTACTCTCTGATTTGTTTCTGAAGTTTCATAGTGTGGTTTGGTGTTTACCCCACTACCTAGTTCAATGAGACTTCTACCACTTCCAAGTGAGGGTAATCCTCCTCATCCTCCACCATAACCTCCTCTATTTCTTCATCTCTCTTCTCCTCCTTATAACACTGTGTGAACTTGTAAGATCTGATTCTTGCAACGGTGTCCAGAGGCAAACTTCTCGTCATACTGAAAACATAACCTTTTAGCTTGCTTCTACTAAATCTGTCTCTATCAGGTGTTTAAATATCTTCCTCAGTTGTGGTCCATTATTCCTATCCTGTGTAGCGTCCCTCTAAAATTCTAATGTTTGAGTTTTTGGTATCGTCGTGGTTATAGCATTTTAACATGACACTCGACCTATGCTGGTCATATTAGCCTACATTTTTATCTTCAACAAACTGCGCTAATGTATAATTTTCATTAATCCTCGCGATTTCAGCAGACGAAGCATTGCTCAAATATTTGGCCTCAACTCTTTCATGAAGTTTTCTTCTAACACTTCTTTCGATACCCCTCTCAACCAGCTAGATAACATCTTAAATTTCTTTTTATACTCATGATGAACCCTTTCTGCTGTGGTGTCAATATTTTGAACAAATAGGCTGAATGCATTTTTCTTTGCTTTCATTCCAATAAATAATAATCTTTACATTCTATTTTAGGTATATAATATTCTGTATAAATTATTTTAGATAACTTAATTAATACATATTCCTAATCTAAATATTCAGCTAAAAGAAAGAATTCATGCAAATATAATATTTCCTTTTTTGCAGCATTGCGAAGAAGGAAACTCTTTATTTTATCTGATTTTATTTACTTCTGATTGATATTCCCCCTCAAATTGATACTGGCTGATCAAGAAGCATCAATTTGCCGATAAGAAACTGATGACGCTATCGAGAAAAAGTCTTAGTAAATATAACAGCCGTTTGTAGATAAGAAATTATATGAGGAAGAGATATAACCATCCTCTTAAGCTTCTCGAATGGAATGACAGTTCACTTCAATGTGTTCCATGCGCTCATGAAAGATGGGATTAGAGGCAATCTTAATAACACTAATATTGTCTGCATGAAAAGAAGTAGACTCAATCTGAGGAAAACCAAGCTCAGCCAACACACCTCGAAGCCAAATGATCTCGAAACAAGCAGAGGACATAGCGCGATATTTTGATTCAGTATGACTTATTATGAGTTTGGGGCGGTTTATTTGGTGTGGTGGCGTTTTGAAAATGCATCTGACCTGTTTGGGTAAACTGCATTCTGACAGCTTATGCTTTTTCAAAACGATGAAAACAGTAATCAAGTAATAGATCGGCGTGTATCAGAACAATCATCCCAATGGCATCACTATAGGCTGTTAAGGTGATAGGAAACTTCGCAGAAAAGAACAAACCACGATGAAAAGTACCTTTCAAATACCGAACAATACGTCAAATTGCAGCTAAATGAAGATGTGTAGGGGCTTGCATAAATCGACTAATTTGTTGTACAACAAATGAAGTATCAGGACGCGTAATAGTCAAATAATCGAGACTCCCAACAAGTTGTCGATATAGAGATGGTTCAGATAGAAATTCACCATCATTCTGTTGATATTTGACATTTATTTCCAAAGGAGTATCAACAGAGTAACCATCTTGAAGACCAGCCAAAGAAATGAGTCCCTTGATATAGTTGCGTTGATGAAGAAAAATACCAGCGAGAGAAGAGTGAACTTCAAGTCCTAAGAAATAAGTTAATGATCCAAAATCTTTCATATGAAAAGAACTCTGAAGACATTTCTGTAGATGAGACATCAATTGATTGTCAGATCATGTGATGATAATATCATCAACATAGACTAATAACAAAACAATTCCCTTGTTAGTTTTGCAAAGAAATACTGATGAATCGTGTTGACTTTGAATAAAAGAGAAGCTAAGAAGGGTATTGCGAAATTTTTCAAAGAAGAACCGTGGAGCTTGTTTAAAACTGTATAGGGGACTGTTTGAGCTTACAAACATGATGTGAAGGTGTAGAAAACAAGCCTGGAGGAGTCATATAGACACCTCTGAGATCCCCATGTAAGAATGCATTTTTAACATCTATCTGTTTTAAGAACCAGTTTTTAGATGCAGTAATAGATAACACCAGCCGGACAATTGTCATCTTAGCCACAGGTGCAAATGTTTCTTCATAATCATTCTCGTATTCCTGTCAATTGTCAAGAGCTACCAATCTTGCCTTATATCTTTCAAGAGAGTCATCAGATTGGAGTTTAAGAGAGTACACCCATTTACAACCAATGGTTTTAACATTTGTATGACATTAAACAATATCTTTAGTGTGATTATCTTGAAGTGACTGAAGTTCCTCTCGCATGACTTTGACCCAACAAGTCTGTGTAGCAGCCTGAAAGTAAGAGGTAGGAACAATAGTATTAGTTAAAATTGCAGAATACCCATATCTATTTGGAGGATAGATACGTCGAGTTGATCCTCAAAGACTTATTGGAGCAATTTTTGGATCAGGGTCGGGGAAGATTGAAGGTGAAGGGGGCAGACGTCATGTGTAAACAATGTCCGCAAAAGAATTATCAAATTGTGGAAGTATAACTATGTCCGGTGTCGACACATGATGCTGAAAGTAATATTCATGTTCAAAGAAAATCACATTCCGAGAAATATATCAACAACTATTAATCGAATCATAACACACAATCTTTATGATCAATACTGTACCCCATAAAGGCACATCATACTGACTGAGCTGCCAATTTATGACATTCATGAGCAGGTAAATGAACAAAACAAACACATCCAAAAGTACGTAGCATATGATAATTAGGATGTTTACAAAAAAATTCGATAGTAGGGAGAATCATATTTCAATTATTAAGATGATAAACGATTAATGAGATAAACTGCAGTAGATAAAGTTTCAGTCCAAAATTTAGCTGGAACAGAAGATTCTATCAATAATGTGCGCACAACATTCAATAAATGTTAATTTTTTCGTTCAGCAACTCCATTTTGCTGCGGTGTTGTTGACCTCAACTTTCGTGAGGTCTAGTTTTTCTCGTAGGAGTTAGGATCTAGCCTTAGGGGTCTTCCTGCGGCTATCTTAGAACCTTAGAAGTGGTGCCCGCCTCGTTTTAGCTCGACCTGTTTTCGTCCTCTTTTGGAGTTTCGCTTGTTTGGTATCAACTTCTAGCACTTAGAAGGATGAAACCGACATGAGGAAACCCAAAATAGATTCTTATAGGACCTTTCCGAGCCTTAGGGTGGCCTTCTGCACGATTCGCACTCCTGCGCGCACCGGCTTCGCAATTCGGAGAGTCGACGCGTCCGATTGCTGCAATTCGCATTGCCTGCACCATTATTTGCCGAGGGCTCNTTCCGAAGCGGGCGACGGGATTTCGATTCCGATGACCGACAGCTTCTTACGGGCGACCCCCAAACATTAAAACTTTTCCCCCCTTTTCTTCCCCTTTTAAAGCGCCGACAGGTGTATAAGGACATAAATGTTGTGAAACAATACCTTTGTTATGAAGAAATACTTGAACCTCATGAGCAATGTATTCACCGTCATTATCAGACCGTAAGGTTTTTATGTAAGCGGAGAACTGAGTTTCAACATATGTTAAAAATGTTTGAACTAAAGTAAATACTTTTGCTTTGGAACGCAAAAAGTAGATTCAAGTAAATCGAATGTAATCATCAATAAATGTCACAAAATATCTATATTGAGCATGTGAAATGACTGGTGTAATTCTCCAAACATCACTGTAAATAATGTCAAAACATTTATTGACACGACTGCCTGAAAAAGGAAAAATGTAATGTCTTACTTTTTCCAAGTTTATAAACAGAGCAGTCAACTACTAAACTCTTATCCGTAGAATGAAAAACACCACTTTTAAGTAAATGATTCAACATCATATTATTTGGATGATCTAGTCTTTTATGCCAGATGTCCGCCTTATTCTCAACAACTATAGAAGCTAATGACATATTTTAAGGAACCGTAAATTATAATGGAAACAGTCTGTCCACTTTAGGTCTTTCGCCATCACTTTCCCCGATACCTGATCTTGCACAATACAACCATCACGAGAAAAATGTACGTTACAGTTATTATTCATAATTTGGCCAACAGAGAGTAAGTTAGTAGATAATTTAGGAGAAACCAAGACATGTATGAAATATGAGTTAATATCACCAACTATCGTAATTGAAATATTATTTCCATCAGTAACCTGAATATATTGAGTACCAGTGTACAACCGTTAGTTATGCAATAAATCAGTTGTGTCGCATATGATTTGTGGCGCCTGAATCAACAAACCAAGGAGAAGGAACAAAAGTAATAATTTTATTTTTCCCTTGAATGTTGAGAACAGAGAAGGCATGGAGAATCATCTCTGGTGTGACAACTAATTGATTATTGCCAGCAATTTTGGATGTCGAGCCAGGATTGTGAGTGTAGGATATCATGGCATAAAGTGCTTGTGGTTTGCAGGTTTCAGGTCGTGTAGGACACTCCATAATAATATGTTCGTTTTGCTTGCAATAATTATAGCATTTATTTTTACAATTCCGTGCAATATGACCAAATTTCTTGCAGTTGTAGCATTGCACTGGTTCTTTCCCTTTGGTCTGAGCAGCATATGCCATATTAATTATTTCTGATGATCCACCTGTTGTACTAAAAGCAGCTTCTGTCGTAATTCTTTGTTCATCGCATAGTAATTCACCAAAACATATATCCAAATAAGAAACCGGATCTCTGTTCAACAACCCAGCCCGAGCAGTTTCAAATTCAGGTTTGAGTTTCATTAAAAACTGATCACGACGACTTTCTTCATGAATAGCCTGAAAACTAGCAAAGTTCTCTTTTGACACCATAGCATAGATAATGACAGTATATTCGATCCACAAATTTAGAAAACCAGAATAATATTGTTCAATTGAAAGATTACCCTGACTATAATTACTTATGTCAAATTCCCATATTTCTTTAGCCGTGTCAAAGGATCTTAAATTGTTCACCATATGAGTCTCAATAGATCCCAAAATACAGGAAACAATCCGAGCATCATTTGCTTCCAATTGACCAAGATCTTTTGCCTCCGTAGGAGCTGGAGAAGACCCATCAATATGACCCCAAACCTCCTTGCCTTTTAAAAATATTCTGAGCTGAAATTCCTATGCGACATAATTCTTTTCCGTAAATCTGATAGCTAAGATTTCAGAAGTAATTCTAAATAGAATTATCATTAATCAAATTTAACCAGAAATCAAAGAAAGCAAAGATATCCAAAAAAATCCAAATCGTTGATCTAAATTAACATGAAATGGCTAAGGCAGAAAAGTGTTGGGCGCAGGGAGGAAGATTGTCGGTCGTATATTTAGAGTTCAGCAGGAGAGGTAGACGTGAGTGATTGCGGCTTCGACTTGAGACGGATCGCGACTTGAGGCAGAAAAGACGGATCACTGCTGTTGCGATCGAAGGGAAGGGATGATGCTCGCGTCAAAGACGGATGAGAAGATCGTGGCAGAGCGGATCGCGACAGAGAGGATCCGGAGCAGCTGGTTTTCTTGGAATCGAACGAAGGCGGACAAAGATGTCGCAGAACTCAAACAAGGACAAGAACGAGCGCTACCGGCGAGGAAGCAGACAAAGATGTCGGCGAACGATAACAAAAGTTGAAGAATTTCGAGGATTCATACCGATTCAAGCTCTGATACCATTTCAATATTTTGAACAAATAAGTTAAATGTTTTTTCCTTTACTTTCATTCCAAAAAATAATAGTATGTACAATCTATTTTAGGTACGTAATATTTTGTATAAACTATTTTAGGTAACTTATTTAGTACATATTCCTAATCTAAATATTCAGCTAAAAGGAAAGAATCCATGCAAATTTAATATTTTCTTCTTTACAGCATTGCGAAGAAAACTTTTTTTTCTGTCTTATTTCATTTACTCCTTATTGATACCTGGATCAATAAGAAAAAAATTGTTCATATAAATTTCTTTCCCGCATGGTTTTGAAATGCTTCAACAATCGATCATTGAATTTTTCTCATGTTTTGATTGCTGACGCTATTCTCTCCATTGATACCATGCAGAGCGATTCCTTCCAAACAGAGGATCGTCGCCATCAATTTTTTTCATCTATCAACCTTTAACAACCAAGTATCTCTCCATGCGATAAACCCAACTATAGACATATTTTCATTCAAATATCAGATCTTCAGTTTCCTTATGCGTGGATATTCTCTCCAATTTCTTCGACCTAAGCTCATTTCATCATGTAGTGGGGGTTGGGTTTCATTCCTCGATCCATGTTAATTTCCCTTCTTCCATAAATATGACTCCCCCCATAAAGTCAGCTTGCCTGCCACGATATGCTTTTGAATCGCCTTTCGCTTGGAAGACTGCTGTAGCAAAAGAAATTTGCGCGGTTAGATGCAGCCTTTCACCGACATCCCAACCACCATGGTTCCTTTTTCCAGGCCAAAATCCTTCAAATCAATCTTCTCCTGCCTTGAGTCTCAAGTTGTGTCGTTCTACCTGCTGTTGCTCGTTCCAAACCACCAAATATTGCATAATTTTCTCCATACTTTGTCACTTGAATCCACTTCCGATCCTTCGCTCGTTTCTACCTTCATCCGTTTGTTCCAATCGTCCGAATGTCTCACTATTCCTTCCAAGTTCTTTTGCTTGAGTCCGCTCACGATTCCTTTGCTAGATCCCTCGACTCTAGACTCACATAAGGTAACAAAGCTACCCTGATGTCGTGCGATTCCTTTTGATTATTGTCGCTCGCGTCTACTTTAGACACCATTGCTCAATCACACGACAGGCATTGGCGGGATTGAGTGAAACTCCACGATATTCTTCATCATTTCTTTCAAGATCTTGAATCTGCTAGGCCAACACCTACGACACCATCCGCCTCGTGCTCCGCTCTATGGATGTCAAGCCCGCTAAATAATTTGAAAACTCATGTTAGTAGAAAGAATAAAAGGGCAATTTAGCCTTTTGTGATTTATTATTATGGGGTATAAATAGGATTGAATAGGGGTAGGTATGTGTGTGATTGTTGTCTTGAATCTAGGGTTAGAGTTTGGGATAGATCACTTTCCTCTTGCATTGTAGGTGTTTATCTTTTATGCATTTCAGATTGTATTGTTTTATTTGGTACCTGTGGAATAGAGTCTATTCTTTCTGCCCTAATCACTGCCGAAAATTGTCTCTTTTCTATCAGAATCTTCCCTCTATGGGTAAGAACCGCTCCTCCATGACCGAGAAAAACTCCTCCATGCCATATCTGATTTGGCACACTTCTCCCTCTAATTTCTCCTCCAAGACATTTATTTTCTTGGCCGCTGATGATTTTTTTCCTTGAATGTGAAACTTTTGTAAGCCACTATCCTGTCATTGGTTTCCCAGCTTGCTCAAGTCCATGAAGTTTGATCACGGAAACGATGATGTCTTGAGGTTCTGTTTCAAAAACGTGTGTGATGATCCCACTGTTGGCTTCCCAGGTAGTTTGAATTGCAACTATATCGCGAGGTTTGGCCACGAAGGAATGCGTGATGGATCTTGTACGTCATGATTTCGTCATTGGCTTCCCAGCTAGCTCGAATCGCGACTGTATCACGTGTTCAGTCATGGAGCATGCAACTGCGAATCGTGAAAGGAATGGGATGACCTTGGTTGATCGATTTGGCTCCAATACCAATTTGGTAAGGAGATGAGTCTCCATAGGACAAACAAAATATTATACTTTACCAACATAAACTAACACAACTCAAATTCATAAAAGATAAATATCTACAATTCGAGGGTAGACAATCTCTCCCAAACCCTAAATCGTGAAAAGAATGGGTTGATCTTGCTCTACCAGTTCGACTCTGATACCAATTTGATAAGAGGGAGTCGAGCTTCCACAAAGGTTAGGGAAAACAAAATATTTTACTTAATCAGCATAAAACAACACCACAAATCAAATACATAAAAGATAAATAACTACAATTCGAGAGATAGACAATCTCTCTCAAATTCTAACTCTAGATTCAATACAACAATCACATACATAACCTAACCTTAAATATATTAGCCCTATTTACACCCCACAATAATAAATAACAAGTGGTTTAATTATTTTTTTAGTCTTAAGCCTAACATAAGTCTTTAAACTATTTTGGCAGGCTCGGCGTCGACTTATTCAAGCACGAGGCGAACAAGGTCATAAGCGTTAATCTAACATTACTCCCACTGTCTTCAATTTGGAAATGAGAAAATTGTTAATGGATCAAGTCATATGGTCCCCAGATGGCATCATAATCTGACAATCCTTTCCATTTAACTAGAAACTCGTAGTGACCCTCATGAGTTTGAATTGCAGTCTAATATGCATTTGTCAGCCACATCCGAATCTAATAGTATCTTAACTTCAAATCAATCTTGGAGAATACCATAACCCCAAACAACTCGTTCAGTAGCTCATCAGTCACCGAGAGGAAAGATCTATTATGTACTATTTTCTTATTCATTTCCCGATAATCCACACAGAAGTGCCAACTCCCACCCTTCTTTTTCACTAGTAAGACTGGGCTAGAGAAGGGCTCACACTAGGTTGTATGATTCCGGCCTCCAACCTCTTTTGGATCAATCTCTCGATCTAGTTCTTCTATACGTGGCGGTACTGGTATGGGCGCATGTTGCATGAAAACTAAAAAACTTTTGCAATTTATTGTAGGAGCTATTGGATCGGTGTTGAATTCTCTGCCAATCCATGCCATTTGTCTCTTCCATGCCATGCAACTCGATCAAGAATCCCAACCCTACATTCTTTATTGCTCTAACTATGGTCTTGAGTGTCACCAATGTCTTTTACAAACTAAGGTCACTGCAAAACACCACCATCATGTCTCTCTACTAGAACTCCATCGTCAGAAGTTTTCAAGTCATCTTAGTCTTCCCTAAGAACTACAACCATTTCATATCCAAAATCACGCAGTGCTCAAAAAATATTCCGGACTACAACCATTTCATATCCAAAATCACGTCAGTGCTCAATAAATATTCCATCACTTGAAAACTTACATTGTTAAAATCACCAAATTACAAACTCCCTTGCTCTTCTCCACTTGTCGATTTGATAGAAAGGAGACGAGCTTCCATAGAGATTTAGACAAACACAATATTTTACTTCACTAGCATAAGACAACACAACCCAAATACATAAAAGATAAACACATTCAATCAAGAGGTGAGCGATCTCTCCTAAACCTTAACCCTAGATTGATGACAACAATCATTACACGTAACCTAACTCTAAACATATTAGCCTTATTTATCCCGCACAATAATGACTAAGAAATAACTAAATTGCTCTTTTAGTCTTACGACTAACATAAATCTTCAAACTATTTTGAAGGGCTCAGAATCGACTCAGTGGAGCACGAGGCGGATGGTTCCATAGATGCCTGTCTAACATATTATCAGTAAAAAATGCTTTAACTGTGGTAGAAAAAAACTTTTATTTTTTGATAAAAGTTGCAAAATACTAACAATACTTCATGCCTTCACTTCCAGCCAACTTACTGATGTGACTTGAGAATAATTTTCAACAATAGTTATAAAGTACCAAAACCTTCAGTATACAGCAGAGGTAAAACTCTTAATGCTAGTATGAATTAACTCAAATGGGAAACTATTTGGGTTTGAAAGGATGAAAAGGGTTCTTGATGGTGTTTACGTGGCTCATAGCCGTTACATTCAAATATGCAGATGTGTTGATAGTAACTGAATCTTGAAAGTTTTTGTGTCGGAGGATCTTCACACAATAGTGCCATTGATATGGGGTAAATGGTTTAAGGGACCTCGTTTGTCAAGCAATAAGCTTTACTAACTTTAACTCCTCAAATCATAATTTGATAATGAGATCACCAGAAGCATAACAAGAGGGATGCAAAGTTACAAAACACTTGACGAAATTATAGAACATATAAGCATCTGTGTGAGAGAGAGAAGATCTTTGGCGAACGTTTTGGCGAACGGAGGAGATGCATAATTATCAATAAAAATTATAGGCGATAAAAATTTGCCAAAGATGAGAAAAATGGGTTAATTAGTAGTCATGTGTGAAAAAATATTAGAGTTTGGAATCTTGGATGTATCATAAGCAACCGCCACTAAGGTATAGGAAATGAAATAGGTGACAGACTCGTGTGCCTGAGAATGCTGAACCATGTGGTCATGGAAAACCTAGAAGAGATAGTTGAGAGTTGAAGAACCAATAAAAATCAAGAAGGTTTTAAGGCTGATCAAACGAAGCTCTGAAGATTGATTAGTATAGCTGTAGTGAGAGCAAGGGGTAAAATTCTTTCCCTCATGATCATGGCCACTTGGTCATTTTGATTCCTCACAACAAGGAAAAACTAGTTAGAAGCCAATCAAGCGAGTAAAAATGTTTGAGACTTAAAAGAACTTTACAAGATAATAGTAGATTGTAGAACATGTCATCAGCTCTGGTTTTATATGCTAAAATGATGATGGAGCTTTGTATTAATTTTTGGGATGCACTGTGTTATTTTATGTACTTATTCGTATGGTACTATAATATATCTGGAAGTTAGAGAGAAATAGATCATAGAGGTTAGTAACTAGTCTAGTTTGAGTGAGTTTTTATTTTTAACATGAAATCAAAATTGTCAACCAAAACTCTATATGAATTCAGTTTTTATTAGAGTGCTGAATTGATAATATATGGTATGTACTGTTTTAGTTTTACTTTATTCGTATGGTACCATAATATAAT
This sequence comes from Phalaenopsis aphrodite, assembly GCA_003013225.1. Taxonomy (NCBI): domain Eukaryota; kingdom Viridiplantae; phylum Streptophyta; class Magnoliopsida; order Asparagales; family Orchidaceae; genus Phalaenopsis; species Phalaenopsis aphrodite. The sequence continues at coordinate 314,018 of NEWO01000382.1, forward strand.
CTAGAAGTTGGAGAAAATATATCAAAGAGGTTAGTAACAATTCTATTTTGGCAGTTTTTTTTTCTAACCATGAATTCAAAATTGTCAACCACAACATTTATTGAACTTGACTTCAAAATCAATTTAATTTTGCGTCGAGTAGAGTCAGTCTTTAAATGGAAATTTTGAGTTAATTTTAAATTGTACAATAACAACAGAGCCTTAATCCCGCTATGTGGGGTTGGCTACATGAATCATTTTTGTCCATTGCATCCTATTTAGTGTCTTATTTTCATTTAGTTCTAATAAATTAAGATCGTCTTTTATACAATAAGCCCAAGTCTTCCAAGGGCTACCTCTGTCTTTCTTAACATAATTCAAATCTAAAGCATCTACTATCCTAATCAGATCATCAGATGGTCGACGCTTAATGTGACAAAACCATCTAAGACGACTTTCTCTAATTTTGTCCGTCACAGGAGCTACACAACCTTATTACGGATATATTCATTTCGCATTTTGTCTCTAAATGTGAAGCCACTCATCTACCTAATCATTCTCATCTCGACAACACTTAACTTAGTATAATGCTTCTCTTTTAAAGGCCAACATTCAGCGCCATAGAGCATTGCAGGTCTCATCACCATTTTATAAAATTTTCCTTTCAATCTAAGCAGTACTTTTCTATCACATGAAATGTCTGAAGCATTCCAACTCTTCAACCAACCAACTTGAATTCTACTTTTAACATCCCCATCTATATCACCATCGTTTTGAACAACAGACCCAAGATATCTAAATCGTTCACACCTTTTAATAATTTGATTATCCAAAGTTACACTTTTGTCACTAGAGCTACTACTACTACAAAAATTACATTTCATGTATTAAGTTTTAGTTCTACTCAAATGAAGGCCTTTAGACTCCAATGTAGACCTCCATAATTCAAGTTTTTTTTGGGTTATTTCTCTCGTCTTATCCACAAGAAAAATATTATCAACAAAAAACATACACCAAGGTACATCCTTCTATAAATGTCCAGTAAGACCATCCATAACTAAAGCAAAAAGATATGGGCTTAAAGTCGATCCTTGATTTAATTCAACAGAAATAGGAAAATATTTGGTAAGCCCTCCTTCAGTTCGAGCACAAGAAACAGCTCTAGTATACATATTTTCAATAACTTGAATATAATTCATATCAACTTCTTTCTTCTCAAGAACTCTCCAAAGGATATCTCTTGGAACCTTAACGAAGCTTTTTCTAAATCAATAAAAATCAAATGTAGATTCTCCTTATTATCCCTGAACTTCTCCATCAAACCTCCCAATAAATGCATAACTTCCATAGTAGACCTACCCAACATAAATCCAAATTGATTATGAGAAATTTTTGTAATGCGTAACCTATGCTCAATTACCTTCTCTCATAATTTTAAAGTATGATACATCAACTTAATTCCTCTATAATTTGCACTCTCTTGTGCATCCCCTTTATTCTTAAAAATGGGGACCAAAATACTCTTCATCCACTCCTCAAGTATCTTTTTATTTTTTAAAAAATCATTAAAGAGTTTAGTAAGCCAAGAAACTCCCAAATCTCTTAAATATTTCCATACTTCAACTGGGATATCATCATATCCTACTGACTTTCCACCCTTGGTTTTCTTTAAAGTCTCGTCAACTTCTTTTTTACTAATGTGACGGTAAAGATGAAACATTTTATTATTATTAACAATATTAAGATCACTAAAGTCGATTGTATTTTTAGAAACTTCATTAAAAAGTTTATCAAAATAACTCACCCACCTATGTTGAATATTTTTTTGTAAGAAAAACACTTTTTGATTTTCATCTTTAATACACTTTATTTGAGTTTAATTTTTATTTTTATTTCTCTTTGTTTGGCTAGTTTATACATATATTTTGACCCTCTTTAGTATTTATTCTATTATAAAAATCATTAAAAGCGGAATTTTTAACGTCACGGATTGTTCTTTTAGACTCCCTACGGGTCGTTTGATATTTTTCTCAGTCTCTAAGCTTTTACAGTTAAATCAATTTTTATAACATAACTTCTTTTATTTTATCTTTTCCTTCACATCATTATTCCAACACCAGCTATTATTATTTAAAGAATCTTTTTCTTTTAATTCTCAAAGTACATCTTTTGCTACTTGTTTAATAGTGTTTGTTACTTAGCGTCACAGATTGTTCTTTTAGACTCTCTATGGGTTGTTCGATATTTTTTTTAGTCTCTAAACCTTTACAGTTAAACCAATTTTTATAACATAACTCTTCTATTTTATCTTTTCTTTCACATCATTATTCCACCACCAACTATTATTATTTAAAAAATATTTTTCTTTTGATTCTCAAAGTACATCTTTTGTTACTTGTTTAATAGTGCTTGTTACTTTATACCACATAGCATTTGCTTCATCATGAACATCCCAAATTTTGAAATCTTGAATTTTACTCGTAAAAATAATTTTATTTGTGTTTTAGGTTCCCCATCAAATTCTACGATGATGAGTCCTTGTATTCTTTATTTTACAACTCTTCATTTTAAATTCTAGATCTAATAAACGATGTTGGGTACTTAAATCGTCACTTGGAATGACCTTGCAATTTTTACAATCTGGACGATCTCTTCTTCTCATAAGAAAATAATCAATTTGTGTTTTATTAGATCCATTCTTATAAGTAATAAAATGTTCGTTTCTTTTCTTGAATAAAATATTAGTAATAACAAAATCATAGGCTAAAGTAAAATCTAAAATAACTCTACATTTTTCATCAATCACTCCGAAACCTTAGCCACCATGAATATTTCTGAAATCTTCTACCACTCTGCTGATATGTCCATTTAATTCTCATCCAATAAAAATTTTTTCTTCAAGAGATCATTTGCATGAAGTCTTTGAAGTCATTTCAAAATTTATCTTTATACTCTATATCTAAATCAACTTTATAATATTCAAAATCTTAGTATTAATGATAATCTTAAGAGCTATAATTCTATCTCTAGCTCTATTAATTTTTACAACTCTTACCAGAATACCAAAGTTTTAAACCTAAGTTATCAATTTCCTTAGTCTTTTCTCTAACCTATTTAGTTTTTTTAGTACATAAGATATTGATTTTTCTATGAATCGTAATATCAACTTATTCCATTAATTTTCCATTAAGACTAACTATATTCTAAGATCCTATCCTAATATTAATTTCATTAGTTTCATGGACTAATTTCTTTACCCGCATCCGTCTGTAATATAAGAATTCTTGCATATTTGACACTACATCTGGGTGCCGATGTCGTGGCTCTTGCACACTTTTCATTGTATTTAAACTATACAACGCGTCACTTCCAGAAAACGCCCTAACACTTACACAATGATCAAAATGATTCATGTCATGATTTTTTCAAAAGTTTAATGTTGGCTGTCGACTACCTAACGCAATCTTCCACTTTTCACTTCCAAACTTGCGACCGGCAATTGTAGTGTTTGTTAGTTTTAAATTGCAAGAGAATAAAATATTTGAGGGAGTGATTGAACTTAGGATCTCTTGCCTGAGATTGAGAATACCAACCAAATGGACCAATAATATATTATATTAGTATTATATCGAATATATAGAGTATATTTTTAGCGAACTATTAATATAGTGAAGGAAGAATTGTGATGTGTGTTCATGTTGCAGTAGGATGCATATCACCTATTCTTAACATTTTCTCTCAACACAAACTTATCTCTGCACCTTTTCAAATTTAAAATCTTTCGCAATTCGTGACTCCTGAAGTAAAACTCTCGCATATTTTTTTTTTCAAAAATTTATGTAGGCGGCTAAAAGCTTTGTGGAGAGAGCCCTGCTTTACAGTAAGGATCTTATGATAGGAAATGGACCGCAAGGTCCCTTTGATCACCTGTTCATGCTGAAGAACCAACAGAACAATTATGCCCAGAAATCACGATTCAATCCAAATAGTTTATTATTGTATGCCATTACTGACTCTCGAATGAACAGAAAATGGAATCGCTCCATTACAGAAGCTGTTAAAGCTTCTATTGAAGGAGGCGCCACCATCATTCAGCTAAGGTCCTTTACTTCTTTATGCGAGTTCAAATCTTTCATATGCTTTCTTTTGAAACTTAATTCTACTTTCTCTTACAAAATTCAGAGAAAAAGAGGCAGAAACTCGTGAATTCATTGAATCTGCCATGGAGTGCATGAAAATTTGCCGTTCTTACAACGTACCTCTACTGATCAATGACCGGATCGACGTCGCCCTTTCCTGCGACGCTGATGGCGTGCACATCGGCCAGTCTGACATGCCGGCGGAATTGGCTCGCAAAATTCTTGGTCCAGGCAAGATCATCGGTGTGTCCTGCAAGAACCCGGCGGAAGCCATGAAAGCTTGGGTTGATTGTGCCGATTACATCGGCTGTGGTGTAGTTTTCCCTACCAGCACAAAGCAGGACATTGTGATCATCGGATTAAAGGGACTCGAAACTGTTTGTTTGGCTTCAAAGCTTCCTGTGGTTGCCATTGGCGGTATTGGTGCTGGAAATGTGCAGTCAGTTATGGAACTTGCTGTGCCCAATCTGAAAGGTGTAGCAGTTGTGTCTGCTCTTTTTGATCAGGAATCTGTTGTTGCTGAGACCCGCAGACTAAAATCATTGTTGACAGGAAGGTGATGGCTTTGGGTTTCTCCTGTTCTTTGTGAGAAAGAGTTAAAGTTTTTCTCTTTTGATGTTTTATAATAACTAATATGAACCAGAATCCCTCACAACATTGACTACCTTTTTTTATGTAACTGGTTGTGTTCATATTATTTTATTGGGTTTGGCGTGGTGTGCCTGTAAAAACCGTTATTTTATTTTGCGGATGAATTTATTATGATATAGTTGTGATTTAGATAGGGGTGAGCGTTCGATCAGTTTGGATGGATCGGTTTCAATACGATCAAACTGTTGCAACGAAAATTTGAAATCCGAAATGCAAAGCTAAATCAACCGAACCAAAACCAAAATTTAGTTTGTTTCGGTTATGAGCAAACTGAAATTTAGTTGTTAGCTGGACATCTGTTATGAACAAATATCAAGAATTACATATTACAGCTTGTGATTGCAGACTTCATTTTTGGTCAATATTTACAGTTTGGTGGGATCTGATTCTCTCTAATTATTCATCATCATGGCTTATTACACTAACATGCAATGTGATAATTTATTTTGGGTGATGGGTTTTAGCAAAATCAGAGTGAATTTTATAGATAAATGCTAAATAGATTGAATATGTTATGTTGTATGATAATAGAATCTTAAGTTGGTTCATTCTTTGTTCAAGCTTAGCTCAGTCAGGGTTGTTCTTGGCTGGCTCGATGCAAAATCTCATTAATTTTCATCTGAACTTCGCTTAAATTTCAAGTTTAACTTTTGAAAACATTTAAGGAGATTTCAATGGCACTTATTTCTTATTGTTTCATATGTACTGTTTTACCAATGCATGAAAGGATGTTTTGATATTTTAGAAGTTAAAATAGTAGTATTTTTTATATGATATGAAAGATTTAGGTGTTATAAATGTTAAAAAAAAAAACTACATAAAAGAAGCAAAAACAAAAACAAAATTGAAATTAATTGGAATTGGGTGGTGTGTATGTAACTGCTACTAAAATTTCATCTTTAGTTTGTTAGTCAACTTATTGGCTTTATTTAAGCTGAAACTCAATACAATATTAGAACAATTTACCATCTTTGATTCAAATTCCTTGCTTTGTCCCTATCAGGTGGCAAAGCTCGTGAACCCTGTATGTAAGCAATGCAATTTTTATAATCAAAGGATCTTTTATTTAAGTCTTGAATCTACCTCTGATGTGGCTTTCGGATCAGCTTATGATCCTATTTGGTCAAATGCTTGACATGGCTGATAAATCTCACCAAATCAGACACTAACTTCTACATTTTTTTCAGAACTTCAAATAAGCATGTATTTGTGATTAACTTTTGGGGGATCACTTCCAAGCTCAACCTTAATTTATTTAGGGGATTTTAAATACATGGAACGCCAATCTTTAAAAATTACATATATGGAATCTAAAACTTGAATTTTAGGAGGAAGAAAGCAAAACTCCTCTAATTACATCATTCCAAATATGTTTCATTTTGTATTTGCCTCCGTGTTTGTGGGAAAAAATTCTCTCCATACGATTTTAGAGCTACTTAGGGAAGGCAACAATCATACAGGTCTCTGAAAGTGCATCATTCTCCTCCTCCGCTCTGCTACGTGATAGTGGCATATGCAGACCTCCAAAACTGTCATTTTTCTCCATAGAGCTCTGAAACCACCATCTTTCTCCTCCTTACGGAAAAAAATTTGCGTGCGATAGACGTACGCGGTGTTGTGTGCGTTATTGGGGTATACCGAGGGTGCAAGGGGGTTACATTCACAGTATAAGCCCTTGTAACCTCTCTATAACCTTCATGTAACTTACGTGTAACCTCTTAATATATGATAACAGAAGCGCGAAACTTATTTTAGGGTACAAATATGTTATAGGGAGTTTACAAGGGGTTATACCGCGGATGTAACCCTCTTGTACCCTCGGTATAACCCCAATATCGAACGCAGCACTGCGTACGTCTATCGCAAGTAAATTTTTTCCCCTCCTTACGCTCTACTCTGCTTCTACCAAAAAGCATTGAGGAAGGTAACCCTCATACTTCTTCCCCTCCCTCTTCTAAATGGTGATTTACTGAACCCAAAATTTAGGTTAAGAAATGTTTAAAATAAAATATTATTTCTTCAACATTTGTTTTTGCTGGTCATTGAACACCCAAGCCTAATCCACTTGATATCATATTTTGAAACATTTGATGTGATATGTGATCAATAATTTGCATTATTAATAAAATTGATTGCTTTTTTTTTTTAGTCATGATTTTTTTTTAGTAGATCGAAGGAAAAAAGTGAGCTTTTATGAGTGTTTCATTGCTTTGAAGATGATAAAATGTGGTGTTTTGACATTTTTTTATTTTTAAATGTCATCATCTTCTTCTCAATATTTTGTTGTTCCTGAAAATGCATTATCAATGTCAACCTTACAATCACTTAGGCTATCGCGATTCTTAATTTGTGTTAGATTTTTTTTAAAAAATGATAGATATTCTTTTATTAATACGAGCAATCATACTAAAATTTTTTTGTAGGCTTGAGACTATTGAGAGTGGCCTATATAGCAATAATCTATCCGAACAAAATGTTAGAATTCATTATCCTAAGGATAAATACTAAAGTCATAATAGTAGTTTTGTGTCTGATTTCTTCGTATTTCAATAGTAATTATCACACACACACAAAATTTTTGTGTAATTTTTTATATGAAACATACACTCATATTAACATTTTTTTCTATGTAGAACTTATGTGATTCTGTGTCAAAAATAAATGCAATAGAGGTTCACAATGAGTGCTTAATGATCATGTTTAAATAGAAGATTGAAGAACAAAATATTGCTTGAATAGAAGATTGAAGAAATTTATGTGGTTTAGAGAACATATAGTTGAGCTAAATTATCATAAATCTGGAATATCACCAAAAGAGTTAATACATATGACTAGTGATTTTGAGGTTATGGAAATGATTAATCAGTTGAGTGACTTTAGTAGAGTGAAGAGGGTGATAATTATGCAAAAATGATAGAGAATCCATTATGTTTCGATAAGGCAAAGAGCTGGGGGTCATTACTAATGTATTGGGTAGCAACCTTCCATGATCTTACTCTACATTTTATGCTGAGTAGGCAGTGCCCGAAAGGGTGGCCATACTGTGGAGTCAGCGGCCTAAAAATTGGGTGTGTCAGTTACCCGAAAGGGTGGGAAGCTAAGGATGCAATGACCTAACAGATGAGTATGCCATAGAGACAGTGACTTGAAAGGGTGGGCATGTCGAGGAGGCAACGGCCCGACAAATGGGTATGTCGAGGAAACAGTGACTTGAAAGGATGGGCATGTCGAGGAGGCAACAACCTGATAGATGGGTATGCCAAGAAGGCAGAAACTCAAGAACGAGCATGTCGTGGAAGCAACGATCCGACATTTAGGCATGCCCGCGGAGGCAATGACCCCGGGATGGGCATGCTGTGAAGGCAACGACCCGATAGATGAGTATGCCGAGGATGCAGTGATTTTGGGATGAGCATGTTGTGATGGCAGCGACTCGACAAATGAGTATGTCGAGGAGGCAATGACCCAGAGACAGGCATATCATGCACCTGGGGATGGTCGTGTCGTGGAGTTAGCGACCTAACAAATGGCTATGTTGAAGAGGTAGTGACCTGGGGGATGGGCATGCCGTGGAGGCAGCGGATCGACAAATGAGTATGTCAGGGAGATAGTGACTCGGGAGACAGACATACATTGGAGGCAACGACTCGACAGATGGGTATGTCCAGGAGGCAGTGACCCGAGTGATGGACAACTGTGAAGGCAAAGACCTGACAGATGGGTGTGCTGAAGAGGCACTGGCCTGAGGATGAGGATGCTATGAAGGACGTGGCCCGACATATGGGTATGCCAAGGAGGCAGTGACCCGAAATGATGAGTATGTGAGGGGACACTAAAAGTGCAACTCAGACATATGATGATGACCATGCAAGATATCATGCAAGACATATGGTACCAAAAATGCTATGTTCGGTCGCTTGGGGTATAGAACATCACTGGGGAGAATTACACTTTGCCTGAATAATGACCAATCACCATGCAAGCACTCACACATGCAATATGATGCAAAAATCATACAAGCATGCAAGAGGTCAGTTAAACAAACCATTTATGTTGGTCAGATCGAAGAAGAGGGTAGATCGATCTTTGTAATTGATTAAACCCGAAAGGATGGCCAATTGACCTGGGACGACCAATCAAACACGGAGGATAAGGTAATAGGCCCGGGAAGACCAATCAAACCCAAAGTGGGTGATCAACGCATAGTGATCAATCAAACCCAAAATTTAGGGTGATCAGCCTGGGACGATCGATCGAATCCAAGCCAGTGGTCGACACCGATTGGTCGATCAAACTCGAAGATAGGGTGATCGACCCGAGATGATCAATCAAACCCAAGATGGGTGATCGAAATGTAGCGGCTGATCAAACTCAAAGATAGGGTGATCGGCCTGGAACGACGGATCGAACCCAAGACGGATGTTCGACGCATAGTGATCGATCAAACCCATAAGATAGGGTTATCGGCCTTGGATGGCCAATCAAACCAAAAATGATCGGGGATCGGCCTAGGAAGGTCGATGAACTCGAAGATGGGTGATCCACATGTAGCAGTCGATCAAACTCAGAAGATAGGGTGATCGACCCAGGATGACCAATCAAACCCAAAATAGGTGATCAACACGTAGCAGTTGATCAAACCTAGTAGACATGGTGATCGACCTGGGAATATTGATCAAACCCAAAATGAATGATCGACGCGTAGCGATCAATCAAACCTAGTCGGGACGGCCGACCAAACATAAGAGGATCGGAGATCAGCCAAGGATAATCGATTGACTTGAAGTGCTCATGTGATCATGCATATGATATGCACCACGATCCACATGCAAAAATGCGACAAATGTCATGCATACACAATATAACCCAAATGCTCAAAAGTATGTTGAACTTGACCTAACAACCACACGTAGGTACCTAGGGTTGACACACTTAGATTTACAGCATAGTTGCCTCTGGCTTTGGCTTGGCAATGTGAAGGGCTTCCCCCTCTGATTTCTCGTAAGGGAAGTCATCCACTGTTCATAAGGCGGACTAGCTCCAAAGCTTTTTCCGTTCTACGAACACCCGCGATCTCGCAGGATAGGCTAGCTATAAAGCTTTTCCCATCTCTCAAGATCACACTCAATCAACCCCTTTAAGAGGGGTTAAGAGCTTCAAAGCCATGAGAAATTAGGATTCCAACCCCGAGGGATTAAGACCTCAGACTCACAAGAGGAATCACTTAGCTCCAATAGGGATGGTCAACGCAGAAGACTCCTAACCTAGAGCTTTCTTTAGGGAAAGCAAGAGTCAATCACAAAGGCGGTGTTGCCGCGCCAATTAACGGCGGTTGGCACGCACACCCACGTGGGCGACCGAACCACGTGCCTAGACTCAACAAACCCTAAAACCAACTAGGAGTTAGGAAATACACCACCATGATGGTTGTGGATGCATGTCTTCACCTAGGAAGAAGCTATCCTGTCTATAAGAGAGAAGCCCATGTTCCAGGGAACTTCAACAACACTCCGACAAACTGTGACAGCACTCTGGCGATGCTCCGGTGATCCTTCCTCGAGCTAAGCTGAAGCTTCCTCGGGCTAGGTTGAAACACTCTTCTAACGTAGGAGAGTGGATGTCATGCTCCACGGCCCCTCCTCAAAAAAACCCTCCTACACCCTCGTAAAATGTGGAAGATGAAGAAGATGAGGAGGTAAAAAAGGGGAGGAGGATGAAGAAGAAGATGAAGGAGGGGAAGAGAATCCCCTCCTCCTGGATTTCTCTCCAAGGGGCCTCTCCAATGGACCTCCAAGCTCTCCCCATAGCTCTCCCAGAGAGCTTCCCATGTTCCTTCAGCTCGCCTAAGAAGAAGCAGAGGAAGACGGAGAGGGAGCGTGGCAAAGCTCCCTCCCAAGCAGAAATGAGGCCAGCCCTCGAATATGGGAGAGAGCGATCAGTTAAGCATGGCTACCCCATCCAAATGACCAATACTCCCTCTAAAAGGGGCTTTGGATTCTATAAGAGGGGGACAAAAGGAGGATTATTCACCCCTCTTTACTGTCCCGAGACTATCCCTGCCATTTCGGAGGCTTATAATGTCAAAAAGGCATAAAAATGACCAAAATTGCGACCTGGGAGGCGACTGACACCTTGATGTCAGCTTCTCTGGTGCTTAAGTGCCCGTTTGGATGCCTAGGAGCCACCTGGGCGGCGTATACTTTTCCAGCACTAAAAAATGGCTATTGTTCTCCTATTTTGGGTGCCTAGGAGCCTAACATGATTTCTAAGTGCCAAAATTAAGTGTTAAACCTCTGAAAGCTCGAGCTTGATGATCCGGGAAGGCATTTTGCGCTCGTAGGTTCCCGGGGTTGGCGTCGGGTTCCTGATTTAGCACGAAACCTTAATTTTCATCTGGAGCACTTAACGGAGGATTTTCTAGATCCATAAGATATAAGAGACTCTATATGACTGAAATGTAGTCCTATAACTTTGAATGGAGTATTCTAGTCGGCAATTCCCGGGAAAATCAGTGAATGATCGTTCTAAACCACAACGCAGGTAGGGTGTCTCAAACCCTAATTTTTCTATAGCGCGCGTATGATGACACTGTGGCTTCCCTTGACTACGGGAGGCTCCATACAGATGTGTAATGACTTATAATCATTAAATTAGGCACCAGGAATGTCTCACATCTCAAATGAACTTTCCTAGTGGCAGGTTGTCCTTAGAAAGGCTAAATCATCGCCGACCCTAGCTCCTTGCCCCGAACAAGTGCTAGAGAGTCTCAGGTGAGTGTCTAAGCAACCAGATGCTACAGAAGAATCGTAGACCACCTTGAGTCTTGCAAGTGGACACACTACACTCGTGACATCTAAAATGATGCCAACAATAGTATATCCTAACATTCTAATAAAACATAAGGATGAAACATTAAAAATTCTTCTTCAAAAACGTCAAATGCCAAACCATAAGATAATCTTGGATGGTACTGAGATTTCAGTGGTATCTTTGAGTGTCCCCTACCTCTTCCCCTTCTGGCTTCCATTAACAATTGTTTAACCTTTGAGTCTTTCCCATTTGGAAATCTAATGTCAAATCGTGGAAACTAGAGCTTAGAAATTTCTTGAGGACAAAACTGCAGTCTTAATTGAGAGTTTTCTTAAGTATCGTCAATTTTTAAGATGTAATTAACTATATGGGTTTGCCCTTATAGGAAGAAGAAGACACCATAACTAATCTAAACCCTATTTAATCTTTAGATTAGATAGGGAAAATTATCTATCGGTTTTAATCGTAGACCAATGCTGATATCAAATATTTTATTAGTTTTAATAATCAAACACATTGTAAAAGTTATATTTCTACTTTTCGATGAGGTTTACTACATTCAATGATGTGCTTGATTATTTGAACAACCAAAATCTTGGAATCTATATGGCATTCAAACGCCCCATCTCCGTGTGAAAACAAAAGCCCGACAACCATCTCTGGCTTCATCTTCCCATCCACCTCTACCATCTCTTTTTTTTTTTGTTTAATATATAAAAATTTTGTCTTAATACATCAAATTGGTTCAGGACTAAACAGACTTGGAATAGGCTCTTTTGGCATTGATAGGTCCACTGTTGCTGACCTCCTTGACAGCCCATTAGCCACACCCTCAATGGCTATATTTAACATAATGATCAACTTCTTCTTGAAAATTTATGCTCTTCTCCCAATTACATATTGGACCAGCACTTATGATGTCAAACAATTCCCTATGATCTCCTCTAATGTCTTTGACAGTTCTGGAAACATCTACAACTTCACAGATCATCAATGGCAGAACATTTACTCTAAATGCTCAAGAATAAGAGAATTACAACAAGATTAACACTAGTATTATATTTTCTTTCGTCTATGGTCTGAGTTTTGCAACCTTGACAGCTTCCATCATGCATGTTGCCATACATATTGAGAACTATGAAAAAAAATGAAAAACAAAGGCTAATTACATTAATTATTTTTCTGTTTAAACTTAATTGAATTACCTTTAATTATTTATCAGGTATATTTGGAAGACGTGGAAAATGCTGGAGAATATTCAACGGATAAGATAGAGGATGTTCATACAAGATTGATGAAGAGAATTTATGAGCCAATACCTCATTGGTGGTTCTATGTTCTCTTATTATCTATACTTGGACTCTCAATTTTTACACACTTAGGTTTTAACAGACAACTACAACTTCCATGGTGGGGGGGGGGGTTATTTTTTGCTTGCGACATGGCTTTATTCTTCACATTACCTTTTGGAGTTATTCAGACAACTACAAATCAGGTCTGCTACTCTGTACTGTCATTTTATATTGTTCTTTATTATAAAAAAAAACCACAAATATGAGTGGTTCTTTTGATGTAATATTAAGAATTTGAATGTGATACCTGTAAATATGAAGATATGTAAAAAGCATGGGTGACTCAATGCAGTTCAGCAACCTCACGGAGGCGAACACAGATTGTCTCTTACAGAGGGTTTGGGTGAGGGGATTCCATGTAGAGATGTGATAAGCTTCACTTTACCTCTATTGGCAACTAAGTGAGTCGGTTTCCATTTCAACATGGAGGTACTGAGGATCTTCTACCATCTTCTTTCCTTGCAGGCATGTCATCTGGTATGATTATGGCGTCCATCTTCCACAATGTATTGTAGCCATTTCAGATGTTAAGAATATGAAAACTCTGCAGCCAAAAATATGTGTTGGTATCCTATGTTCCCTTTGTCTTACCAATTGTTCATCTTCTTATTTCTAAGCTTTCAAAGACAGGTTCCTGCTTAGTAGAAAAATTATATAACAAGTTTGGCATTTTGGATCAGCTTAAATTGTGCATCACTTTTATTTATCTAAACATGATGCTAAAAATATGGTTTTTGGTGCAAGAAGCAATATTTCATTGTCTTTGTTGTTGCTTACTAATAATGTTGAAGAATTTAACTTAAAAAATTTTAACTTTACCATGAATTCTTTCTTGTTTTGAATTTTGCATTTAATTTAGTGAGTGTTAATTTTCATTTGTTTTGTTCTATTAATTTAATCTTCTGATTTAAATATTTTCATCATGACTGGATATTAATTGCAACACTATAGTTCATAAGCGCTTGTGTTGTAGCCCATTTTTTTTCCAGTTTGACCAAAAATTGATTGGTGTTCCTGTTTATCATTTGTAGTTCACTCAAGATCGTTTATAATGTAATCTAAAAACGATGGTTTAAACCGCCATATTTTTTTAGCGATGGTTTAAACCGCTCCAAAAAACACTCGCGTTGGAGAGCAAAAAACAACACTCTAATGTTGGTTTAAACTGTCATTTTAAATGGAGGTTTCAACCGCTCCTAATTCCATTCGCATTTGAGAGCAAACACAACACTCATTTGGCTATTTGATTCTTCATTATATATGGCAGTTTAAAATGCTCCCAAAATCATTCGTATTGGAGAGAAAACACAACACACATTTGTGGTTTAAATCACCATAACTATTTTTAGTAGTGAACACAAAAAATATCAACTTTAAAATTTAAAATAATAGTATTTTAGATGTGATATGAAAGATTTGAGTGCAATAAATGTAAAAAATAACATATAGGTGTTCGATATGTATGTACATAGGATTTAGGTGGTTTAAATCAATACAAAACATCTATTATTCTATTTGTGATTGAGACATTTGAAGTGGATATATTTCCAAATAACAATTGACTGAAAATATTCAATTTTGTTATCGTACATACCCATAGAACGATATATATACAAATTAAAACACTACATTTATTTTTTGATGAACTTTAGATTACATCATACATGGTCATAACACATTAGTCGTCTAAATCAAAATTACATCTTTCATATTTCATAATACAATTAATATATCAAAACCAAAGTGGCACAAGTACTATTAAAAACATGATAATGATAACAAAAAGTATTGTAATTATAATTTCCATAAGGAATTTAAAGTCATCATAATTTCTCTTCATCACCATCTCCTCAATTGAATTGGTGTTCTTTCAAAATATTTTTGATCAAAAGATTCATCATCCATTGTCATAAATCTATCTAAAATAATCGTAGTCATGCTTTGAACAATCTTTTGAACATATATACAATTTTCTTTAACGATTCTTGCCTTTTTAGTGTCAAACAAAATGCATTCTAAATTACAATTACACTAAGTTTTATGAAGTCTAATGACTTTTTAGTTTGAAAATTGACTTGATTTCATCTCCTGTGACAGGGTGAGAAAATTTTTTGTGAGAAATTAAGTGAGTCATATAAAAAATAAATAAACAATCAGTACCAAGCCTTAAAAATCAAAGCTTTAGTCCTTAGTGTGGGACTAACATGAGTTATTTGATACAATTATAGTGTGATGCTGATACCATTTATAAAATGATCAAACATTAGAATTATTTCTCTTAAAGCTGCCCAAAATAAGTAAAAAAATATATTAAATACACAATTACAACATGTCACAGCAGAAACCACATTCAAGCACACATTCTTCAAAATTCCAAGCTATTAACTCTACAAAAATAGCCTCTATAATGCACCATCTTTAGAAACTTTGTCAACAATAGTATCTGACATAATTAGATTCCCCTACTAAATGCTGTGCAAAAAAGTATTATTCAAAAATAATTATATGAATAAATATTAACTTTGAGTAAATATAGTAAAACATGATTTTTTTTTTGCTAGTTTTCATGAGGACATTGGACTCATGCTATTCATTTAGTTTTATAAAACCCCAATTCTAGTTGCTCACTTGCAGGGTTTTCATGGACAGTGTGAGTAACTTTGCTATAAATAATGATAAGGACTAGCTGGGAAATTGCCCAACTAGTCATTCTTTGATGCAACTAAATACAATCATGGTATTTATAACACAACACTGTCAAAATATCCCTTCAATTACTTTGTTCAGTATGTACTTAATATTTATAAAGTTATCCATTTTCTAAATCTAATCACATTTATATTACTATAAAGTGTTGAAATTAATAGTTAGTGGGTAGCTTGAGACTCAATAAATTGTATTTTTAAAGACCATCAAGATCAAAGCATTCCCATGAGAAGTTTATTTTCAATTAGTTACCATTAGTTTAAACCACCAATCTAAAAATTAAAATAGTAATAAAAAACTAAGGTCATAAAAAAAACTATGGTTAAGCAAAATCAAATATGTTTTGAAAATGAGAAACAAAATTTTAAGGGGATATTTTATAACACTATTTGAGTAGGATTTGACCAAAATTTTCTAAAATAGCATAAAAACCTAGTGATTATTGCATCCCATTTTTCCTAGGTTTTTCCCTAAATCTAGAGTTCAGTAAATTGCAATTTGGAAAAGAGAGGAGAAGAATACGAGGCTTACCTTCCTCAACGCTTTGAGGTACAAGCGGAGATGAGTGTAAGGTATGTATGTCGTGATCATGTTGTTGCTTTCCAAACTAGCTCAAGCAGAATGTAAGGAGGAGAAAAATGATAGTTTCATAGGTCTGTATACACTGCAATCACGTAGTGGAGTAGAGGAGAATGATGCACTTTGAGATGTCTGTATATGTTGCAATCAAGTCAATGTCTTTCCAACTAGCTCTAAAATCAGCTAAAGGAGTTTCTTTCCCTCGCAAAGACTGAAAGAGTGAATACAGAGTGAAATAGAGTTTGAATAAGTTAAATAGAGGAGTTTTGCATTCCTTCTCTATAATATTATATTTTTGTGTTTCATATGTATAATTTTTAAAGTTTGGTGCTTCTTGCATGAAAAAATTCCATTTATTTAATATGATAAAAATTATCATCAAGACATTATGATTCAATGTGATTAATTTAACGTGTTTAAAATTATGTGATTTGAGTTCAAATGAACTTATATTAATCACTTAAGAGGCATATTGAAAACTTTTCAGGACTCTTTTGAGTGGTCAAAGTTAGTGCAAATTAGATTTGTTGATAGTCATAGAGAGCTTTTTGGACAAACACATTCTACAAATTTAATAATTAATTATGAATTTTTTAAGGCATAAAGATATTCAAAGGTCAGGGTTTTATGAATTTATGATTCGAAAGGGCAAGGATCCAATTGTCTCATTGAAAGAAAAAGTTGGTGGATTTATAACTATTAGCCAATAAAAAATAAGTGGGTGTCATAAATTCTACTGATTTCGATACTGAGAGGATGATAGGTATTAGAATACTGATTATGAGAATTAATAGTCATCTTAAGTAGAACATGTACCATTGTGGTGGCATCAACCATCATATCCTATGGAGATATGCATTGTGAATATATGCTTGAGCCTTAAATTCAGAGTGTGCTTAACTTCACACATAATGGTATTAAAGTCCCAATGTGCAGGACAATTGAGAGAAGGCAGTATACATGTGCTCGGGAGAAATTTTAGATGTCATTTAAATATATGAAAAGAAGGGGACTAGCTCCTAATTAGAATCAAAATAGGGCTCATGAGAATGGAGACGAGTGAATACCAAGAAGTAATGCTTCCATCCTTCAAATAAAACTTAAAGTAAAATATGAAAATATGATATCATGCTTATCAAAATGAGCCATATTGATACAATTGATAGAATAAGAAAATGATGATTAGAAGCATATTGGGCTTAGAAGCCCAAGTCATAGGTTGTTGAAGAAGAAACTTGTGAAAATTTTGAAGAAAATGAAAACAACAAACAAAATAAGGACTAAATTAAGGAGAGGTATTAAATCTTCCCTAATTATTGACGATGCACTCAATAATAGACGCAGAAGTTTAATATTTATATGACAGTGATGAGATTAGAGAGAAAAATAATACAATTAAGAAAACCACAGACATGCATAATCTATAAGTTACAGTTTTTAGAGATGTTGTCAACAAGCAAAAAGTGGATTCATGGATTGCCAACTCTTCATCTTGCCTTATCTATTATTGAGATGAAAATAAGTCGAAAGTAATCCAAGATGGTGCTAGTTTTATAGAAGAATCTATAGTAAAGATTCATAAAATAAAAGCAAAATACAATGAGTTAGAAAGACTAAATAAGAAAACGAATGAGTGCATCAACAAGCTTTATAAGTTAAAGAGGCACCCATATGATTATAAGATGAAAATTAAGTCAATAAAAGAGAATTTATGGACAATGATGTGAATGTGTTGAGTTATTCAAGTAAAATAAAATAAAGTATCCAGAAGGGGTAATCATCACCATTGCAAGGTACGGGTGTCATTATTTTCATGTTTTATTGGACAACAACATTATTTTGTCCTAAAAGCAAACATAGTACTAGATAGAGTATTTTTTAACTTAAAATATTTCCTCTCAATTTCTATTCAACCAAACTAACATGTTAATCAAGTTCAATTCAATATCATCATGTTCATCTCCTTATTATTTTTTCTCTACTATTTTTTTTTAATTGAAGACTACATAAAACTGAAAGCAAATAGAAAATATCCTACAAAGATTATTTGCAAAATTGTTCATGAGAAATAAATCAATAGATTGCTTTTCATATAAGATTTGTGCTTTTTAAGAACATTAATTTTATTTATTGTCAGGCATGTATAAGAATAAATAACACTCTTAAAATAATGATATGCTTTATTTCATATTGAGTGCCAGAGAATTCACTGTAGTAGAGTTATATTAATGTCGTAGTATTGTATGAAAATCCAAAATATGTACACAAATAAGAAGAACCGATAGAGGGGACACCAGGAATTTTTACATGAATAACTCAAAAGGGAAAAAATCACAGGGCTTAGCCTAATCGAGATGGCTCCATTATTCAGATGTATGTTATAGGAATTTATCAACATTTGAAAAAAATACAATAATAGAATATGCATAAGATAAAATATTGGGGAAGCAACATCGACCCATCTACAATGATGGAATACTGAAGGTAGGGGTTGTGTAATGATGTTTGGATTTATTAACACCAAGGGTGATGGTTGCTAAACAATGATTCAACAACATTAGTAAAGATAGCTAGGTAACTGTGATCTAATAATTATGATTTGATAACGAAGGTCTAGCAATGGTAAGGGCGCCAACTAGGCACCGATGATCTGGCAACATTGAAATAAAAATCAAGTTGTGATGATGATCTCAATGGAATCAACCACGTGACCATGTTCTGGTGACTGATAGGCATGGGTGATTCGATGAAAGTGGCAACTAAGAGATAGTTACCTAATGAAGGCGATTGTGGTCTGGTGACAGTAGTGATAGTTGCATCATCATCAGAGCAATAGTGATCTAGTGACAACAACCGTGGTCTAACGGTTTGTTGACCAAGCAACGGGAATCTGAAGATGATGATGACGTGATGAAGGTGATCTGCTACTACATTTTAGATGTCCATTATTTGATGATTGGATGACATTGATAGAGGACCACAAGAACGACAATGGTCGGGCGTTGGTGATATGCGATTACGACAATCAGAAGATATTGATCTGATAATGATGGTAGCCTGTAACTCAATGTTTTTGAGTGTTGGTTATTTTATGATGGCGGCAACTCAGTGATGTTGGTATATAACGGTAGTGGTGAT
>NEWO01000382.1:333846-348248 GCA_003013225.1 Phalaenopsis aphrodite
CGTTCGTCAGGTGTTAGTGGTCTTGTTGTAGCATCATCACGATGATGGTCGTTTGAATTGACAGTTGTGGAAGATCAATGTAGGTGGTTGAACATTATGACAATGTTTTGAAGTTAGTGGTCAAGTGATGGTGGCCTGACAATGGAGACAGTAACACAATGACGATGGGTGTGGCCTGATGACGGTGAACTGATGGTGGCGACGACAACTTGATGATGGTGGTTTGGCATGGCGATGGCAGCCCAATGACAATGACTGAGCATGGCAGATATGGCCTAGATTCAGTGGTCTGACACAGTGGTTGTTCGACATCGGCATGGTGATGGTGGCCTGAGGGCGACGATAGTTGGGCTGTAACAGTTTAGTGATGATGGTGTTCTAGCAATGGTGACAGCTGGGCTCCAGTAATTCAACAATTTTGACAATGTTGATTGCAGACGAAATCAGGCTACGATAGTGCAGTGGCAGTAGTAGTCATACAACTGTGCCCACCGGGCAAATGTGGTTCCATTGTGACGACTATCGAACGACAGTAGTCTGTTGACAACGACGATGGAAGTCAGGTAATGACGGTGGCCCAACTACAGTGTCCCGACGAGGGTAGAGCTCAAAAGTCCTTACAAGCATATAACTCCATTTAATCTTCTCATCCATGTCCACTCTTACTCTTTCATGAATAGAGTGGAGGTTTATTTATAGATTTTGAGAGTGGCATCATTTATAAATACTGAAAGAATCTGAATCACTCTATCGAATGGTCTAGAGTGATCCCTTAATCATATGTAATTTTATGAGTATTTGAATACCTCAATGGCATTGAATTGTGCAACCATAATCTCGTTAGATTTGTCTCATCCAGACACTCAGTTTGATTATAAGCTTGTCATATTTGAATATAATTTGATCCCCAAAATATGTTCCAAGTTTTATTTTTTATGTTTAAAGTGAATTATATGGGCTCACTTCGATTAAGATAACATTATTTTTTTGTCATATATAATCCGCTTGTCTCATTGAGACACTTCATTTAATCATAAATTTTCATTGAAGATTTCTAAATTTGATTTTTGAAGCTTTAGCTTCAAATGTGAGCTAAGAGTCAATCAAATCAATATGACTTCTTGGAGCAATCATTTCTCATGTGAAGTTTTGCAATGATTTTCTTAACATAAATAAAAGTGAAAATATTTAATACTTTATAATGTATGTATTTTTATTTTTATAATAAGTAATACTATAAAGAAAGTAAGTATACAATTATTTATAATGGGGTTTTAATCTGAAATTAAATACGCTCAAAGTCATTTAAATTTAAGCGGATTCTACTAAACTTCTAATTAAAGCTTTAAACGCGATTACAGCAATCGATTGCCGAAGGGGATGTAGCTCAAATGGTAGAGCGCTCGCTTTGCATGCGAGAGGCACGGGGTTCGATCCCCCGCATCTCCATTTTTTTTCAAACTTTTCTAAAATTTTGTTCAAAATTCATTGGCGAAACAACCCCTCAGTTGTCAAAATGGCTCGTTGTTCGCGAACAGCTTATATTCAGCTCGTTAAGAAGCCCGTGTTCGACTCATTCGTTAAGTTAACGAGCTGAAGACAAACAACACAAACAAATATTTGTTCTTTTGTATTCAGTTTGTTTGGGCTCGAAATACTACTAATTGTATATATTTGATGAGTAGTACTTTTAAAAGATATAATTGACTGTCAAAATGACTCGTTGTTTGCGAACAGCTTGTATTCGGCTCGTTAAGAAGCTCGTGTTCGACTCGTTCTCTAAGTTAAGGAGCTGAACAAGAACAACACAAACAAATATTTGTTCTTTTATGTTCAGCTCGTTTGGGCTCGAATACTACTAATTATATATATTTGATGAGTAGTATTTTTAAAAAAATTAATTGACTGTCAAAATGGCTCGTTCGTTAAGAAGCTCGTGTTCGACTCGTTCGCTAAGTTAATGAGCTGAAGACGAACAACACAAACAATTATTTGTTCTTTTGTGTTCAGCTCGTTTGGGCTCGAAATACTACTAATTATATATATTTGATGAGTAGTGTTTTTAAAAAAATTAATTAACTAAAAGGCTACAAAGATTTATAATCAATTAAAAGTATTAATTATGAAAATAGAGTAAAAATTATTAAATTAGATTCGAATGATATTTTAAATCTTGCCCAATCCTTAACATTTTATGACTACATGGTTAGGGTTGTCAAACACGACTCTTTGTTCGTGAACGGCTCGTGTTTGGCTCGCTTAGCAAATAAGTCGAACACAAACACACTTTTTGAGCTTGAAATATAAACGAGCTGAGTCTGGGCTTGCTCGTGTTCGGCTAGTTTACACCCCTATCTACATCTGGATGTCAACAAAGAGTTTTTATTTTTTGTAAAAATAAACTGACTCCATATGTTACAATTCAATATAGTTTAGCCCTCATATACATTACGAAGCCCTTTATGTGATCAAATTAAATCATATCTTATCGAAAAAATATTTAAGTTGTATAAAAAAAAAAACTCAACGCTTTTATAAAATGTGAACAATTAATTAAGTTTTTCAGTTGTATTTGCAATATAAATACTTCTTAAGAACTGAAATACACGGAATTTATTCTCCTCTCATCCTCAAATACAATTCCAAATAGCGGCTAGCGTTCGGCTCGTTTATATTTCGAGCTCAAAAGTGCGTTCTTGTTCGGCTCGCTTGCTTAGCGGGCTGAACTCGAGCCATTCACAAACAAAGTGTCGTTTTGACAACCCTAATCACGTAGACATAAGATGTTAACGATTGGGGCAAGATTTAAAACATCATTTGAATCTAAATTAATAATTTGTATTTTATTTTCTTCTTTAGTACTTTTATTTGATTATAAATCTTTGTAGCCTTGTAGTCAATTAAATTTTTTAAAAATACTACTCATCATATATATATATATAATTGATTAGTAGTATTTCAAGCCAAAATGAGTCGAACACGAACGAAAAAATATTTGTTTGTGTTGTTTGTATTCGGCTCATTAACTTAGCGAACGAGCCGAGCACGAACTTCTTAACGAGCCATGAAATATCGAAATATCACATTCGATCTACAAACATATTTGAATCGAAAAGCGGAAGCGAGATAGGATCATACATACCTCCAGCCATAACTTATACGAACAGAGTCGACACTCACAACTCACACAACAAATTTTCTCCCACTTAGCTCATATAGTTCAACACACACCATATAGAGAAGCAAAATATATAAATCATGGCGATAGGTTCTCTTATAGTGAGTGTTATCTTCCATGTATTACACTATATCAAGTCTCTCAACACTAGCTCATACAACTTAATTAATAAATCATATGTCTATTCCAAGTCCAAACCAAATGAGATTTCTCAAAATAAACGAATGAATAAATATGTGCACAAAATCATATGAGAAAACATCAACTGAATTAAGAGTTTCATTAAAACAATAAATGTTAGTACAATGTAAATCACATTATGGAACCAAGTTTCATTCATACTACATGATCCTTAAAATTCTTTGGTGGCATGCCTTTAGTGAAAGGATCAACAATCATCAACTCAGTGCAAACGTGTTCAATGATCACTTTCTTTTCTTTAACACGTTCTCTTATGGCTAAATATTTGATGTCGATGTGTTTACTTCGACTTCCACTCTTATTATTCTTAGCCATAAATACTGCAGTTGAGTTGTCACAGTACAACTTTAATGGCCTTGAAATAGAGTCCACAACTCTAAGCCCAGATATGAAACTCTTCAATCATACACTATGCGAGGTAGCCTCAAAACAAGATACGAACTCAGCTTCCATAGTGGAAGTAGCAGTGAAGGTCTGCTTAGCACTTCTCCAAGATACAACTCCACCAGCTAGCATGAAAATATAACCAGATGCTGATTTTCTTGAGTCAATGCAGCCAGCGTAGTCTGAATCAGAGTAGCCAATCACCTCCAGATTATCAATTCGTTTGTACATGAGCATGTAGTCCTTTGTACCTTGAAGACATCTCATTACTTTCTTTGCAGCATTCCAGTTGTCTATACCTGGATTACTCTAATATCTTCCCAACACTCCAACAGCAAATGCTATGTCATGTCTGGTACAAACTTGAGCATACATAAGACTTCCAACAGCTGAAGCATATGGAATGTTCTTCATGTGTTCCCGTTCGAAATTATTTTTCGGGCACTGACTCAAATTGAATCTCTCACCCTTCACAATAGGTGCTATACTAGGTGAATAATTCTTCATGTGAAATCTCTCTAGAACTTTATTGATATAGGTCTCTTGAGACAAACCCAAAATACATCAAGATCTGTCCCTATGGACCTTAATGCCAATGACATAAGATGCCTTATCCATATTCTTCATATCAAAGTTCTTGGAGAGGAATTGTTTCACCTCATAAAGTAAACATTTATCATTGGTTGCAAGTAAAATATCATCCACAAACAGTACAAAAAAACAAATTTTACTCCCAATAACCTTCTGGTATAAACATTGATCCATGACGTTCTCTTCAAAACCAAATGAAGTAATAACATCATGAAATTTCAAATACCACTGACGAGAGGCTTGTTTCAAACTGTATATGGATTTATTTAGCTTGCAAACCAAGTGCTCACCATCACTANCTCGTTAACTTAGCGAACGAGCCGAGCATGAACTTCTTAACGAGCCGTGAAATATCTAAATATCATATTCGATCTACAAACATATTTGAATCGATAAGCAGAAGCGAGATATGATCATACATACCTCTAGCCATAACTTATACGAACAGAGTCGACACTCGCAACTCACACGACAAATTTTCTGTTATAGATCTTCTAAGTTTTTCTCACTCACAACTCGATAATGCAAATAAAATGAAGAGGAGCAAGCTTAGGGACCAAAACAGCAAACATCACATCTAATTTATAGTGCTCTGTCATCACAGAGTTCAATAGATGTGAGCACATTATGGAATATTACTAAATTCTTGTGTTGAACTTAGACACTATATGGACCACATTCTGAAATTTATTTCTTTTAAAAACACCAAGGAATTCCAACGGTTATTAAAATTAAAAACAGAGTTTTAATTAATTTGGGAATTCTAATGGATATTGAAATTAATTTGGGAATTCCAATGGGTATTGAAATTAATTTGGGAATTCCAATGGATATTGAAATTAATTTTGGAATTCCAATGGGTATTGAAAAAACCCCAACATTCTCCCACTTGGTCCATATAGTTCAACACACATCATATAGAGAAGCAAAATATATGAATCATAACGATAAATCCTCTTATAGTGAGTATTATCTTCCATGTATTACACTATATCAAGCCTCTCAACACTAGCCCATACAACTTAATGAACAAGTCATATGTCTATTCCAAGTCCAAACCAAATGAGATTTCTCAAAATAAACGAATGAATAAATATGTGCACAAAACCATATGAGAAAACATTAACTGAATGAAGAGTTTCATTAAAACAATAAATGTTCGTACAATGTAAATCACATTATGGAACCATGTCTCATTCGTACTACATGATCCTTAAAATTCTTTGGTGGAATGCCTTTAGTCAAAGGATCAACAATCATCAACTCAGTGCTAATGTGTTCAATGATCACTTTCTTTTCCTTAACACGTTCTCTTATGGTCAAATATTTGATGTCGATGTGTTTACTTCGACTTCCACTCTTATTGTTCTTAGTCATAAATAATGTAGTTGAGTTGTCACAGTACAACTTTATTGGCCTTGAAATAGAGTCCACGACTCTAAACCCAGATATGAAACTCTTCAATCATACACCGTGCGAGGTAGCCTCAAAATAGGATACGAACTCAGCTTTCATAGTTGAAGTAACAGTCAATGTCTGCTTAGCACTTCTGTAAGATACAACTCCACCACCTAGCATGAAAATATAACCAGATGTTGATTTTCTTGAGTCAATGCAGTCAGCGTAGTCTGAATCAGAGTAGCCAATCACCTCCAAATTATCAATTCGTTTGTACATAAGCATGTAGTCCTTTATACCTTGAAGATATCTCATTACTTTCTTTGGAGCTTTCCAGTGGTATATACTTGGATTACTCTGATATCTTCCCAATACTCCAACAACAAATGTTATGTCAGGTCTGGTACAAATCTGAGCATACATAAGACTTTCAACAACTGAAGCATATGGAATGTTCTTCATGTGTTCCTGTTCGAAATTATTTTTCGGGCACTGACTCAAATTGAATCTATCACCCTTCACGATAGGTGTTGTACTCGATGAACAATTCTTCATGCGAAATCTCTCTAGAAATTTATTGATATAGGTCTCTTGAGACAAACCCAAAATGCATCGAGATCTGTCCTTATGGATCTTAATGCCAATGACATGAGATGTCTCATTCATATCCTTCATATCAAAGTTCTTGGAGAGGATCTGTTTCACCTCATAAAGTAAACCCCTATCATTGGTTGCAAGTAAAATATCATCCACATACAGTACAAGAAAACAAATTTTACTCCCACTAACCTTCTGGTATAAACATTGAACCATGACGTTCTCTTTAAAGCCAAATGAAGTAATAACTTCATGAAATTTCAAATACCACTGACAGGAGGCTTGTTTCAAACCACATATGGATTTATTTAGCTTGCAAACCAAGTGCTCACCATCACTAGAGGAGAATCCTTTTGGTAAACTTGGTTTCCAACCTTTGAATAACTCAAAAGGCGTCTTTGGAACAGCATTGGTTGGAACTCTGTTTAATGTATACGTAGCCGTCTTTAGAGCTTCAGTCCACAAGAAATCAGGGAGTTTTGTGTTACTCCGCATACTTCTCACCATGTCCATTAAAGTTCGATTTCTTCTTTCTATCACACCATTCTGATCCGGAGAACCATGCATAGTGTGTTGGGCAACAATCCCATGCTCTTGAAGAAACTTCACAAATGGACCAGGTGCTTGTCCACTCTCTATGTATCTTCCATAGTACTCCCCACCTCTATCTGACCTCATGATTTTAATTTGCTTTCCACATTGATTCTCCACTTCGGTCTTAAAGATTTTAAAGGCATCTAAAGCTTCGTCCTTAGAATGAAGTAAGTAGAGATACATATACCGTGAATAATCATTTATAAAGGTGACAAAGTATCTTGGACTAACTATATCCATGTATGGACAACAAATATCTGTATGTATAATCTCCAATAGGTTTGTGCTCCTCTTGGCACCCTTTTTAGACTTAGTAGTTTGCTTACCCTTTATGCAATCTATACAAGTCTCAAAGTCAGCAAAATTCAAAGTACTAAGTACCCCTTCATTTACCAATCTTTTAATCTCTTAATGGAGATGTGTCCTAATCTCTGGTGCCACAACATAGAGGATTCCCCATTCACAATACATTGTTTTAACCCAGCACTAATATGCATAGAATTATAAGTAGCATCATTTTGCAATTCAATAGAGTAGAGACCATCAAACAAAATATCATAACCAATAACCTTAGATTCATAAGATAAACTAAAAACAGAATCCAAAAAGTTAAAGGAAAAACTCAAAGGTACAAGTCTTGAAATAGAAATCAAATTTCTAGAGAAACTTGGAACATAAAAAGTCTTTTCCAAATGTAAAATGAAATTGCTGCTTAAAACCAAATTGCATGTATCAATGACTTCTACATGTGAACTCATTTTCTTCCTGAATAGATGCATTGTTCACTTCCCACTGGCTTCCTTAGGTTTTGTATACCCTACAAGGTATTAGAAACATGGATTGTAGAACCAGAATCAATCCACCATGTGTTATGATTAACACTAACCATATTAGACTCAGAACAGGCAAATGAAAGTTGAGTATCTTTCTTGTCGAGCCAGTTCTTAAACTTGATGCAGTCTTTTTTTATGTGCCCCTTCTTCTTACAAAAGAAACACTTTGACTCTTTCTTTATATATGGCTAAGGAGGAATCTTGGCATTTCCCTTATTTTTGGCTTGATCCCACTTTCTCTTTTCTTGAGTAGTAACATTCACCTTTTCACCCTCATCCATTGGCAATCTACCTTCTTCTTGGACACACATGGTCAACAACTCATTAATTGACCATTTGTCTTTATGTGTGTCATAAGAGATTTTGAAGGGCCCATATTGTTGGGGCAGAGTGTTCAGAATGAAATAAACCAGAAAAGATTCTGAATTTTAACTTCCAAAGCGTCAAGTTGAGTCGTTATGTCCCTCATGTGCAAGATATAATCACGCATGTCTTTAATTCCGGTGAGCTTCATGGATGAAAATTGCATAATTAAGGTGTTGGTCAGAGCCTTGTCAGATGTTGTAAACTGCTTATCGATGGCTTTCAAAAGGTCCTTGACCTTATTATGTTGCTCGACAAAACCACGGATACCAGCAGATATCTTGGTCTTTATGAACATCATAGATAGGCGATTGGATCGCTCCCATTTTTCATAAAGATCAACAACATTTTGAATGTTGGTTTCAACAATGGCAGGTGGTTTGTTTTTTTCTCATAGCATAATCAATATCCATCCATCCTAAATAGAGAAGAACTCTCTCTTTCCACAACTTATAGTTATCACATTTTATTTCAGGAATGTCACTCTTAAAATCAGAAATGTTCACAGGTTGAATAACTGCAAAATTTTTCAAACATATATGCTCATTAAAGAGACCAAAAAATAAAATATTATATTTTACCCATGTAAATCATGCTTAAATCGATGAATCTAATGACATAGAACTTGTTTGTGGGCAAAAATCTTAAATTAGATTCATCTATCAACTTTATGACAAAACTATCAAATTATGTTTCTTTTCTTAATTCATGTGCATAGATTAAGAAATATAAGTTGATATTTCATCATAATTAATCATACAAATATAACAAAATTCCTATTTTATTATATCTCCTATGATTAATTATAACTAATTTTTTAATGTGATTCTTGAATTTAATATATAATTTTAATTAATTAAAGATGTTGTGGTTATTCCCTAATTAATTAAAATTATATGAATCAACTAACATTAATTAATTCTTTATTAAGAGCTAAACATTTTCTTACAATCATAAATAATGCAAATAAAATGAATAACAGTGCATAAATATTATTTAACATAACATATATTGACTCAAAATGACGTGTCGTTTTGCATGACGAGACTGGTTTTTGCCAAATGAAACGACACGTCGTTTTCACCAACGGCCAGACGACAAGTCGTTTGGCTCGTCTTCATCCTTCAGTCAGGTCATCTCGACTCGGTTCAGACTCGCGGCTCCGAATGGGAAACCAGACGGTTTCTCAGCCAAAATCAATGGTTCAAATCACAGAAAGCTTAGAAACTTGATTTCAAAATTATTTCCGGTTTTATTTTGGATTAACAACGTCAAAAATCTAATGCCCCAAAATCAAAATGTTTTCACAAAAACGGGCAATAAGAACGGACATTAATCTTAACATCTCAACCAAGATTTACTCATAAATAGAGTGAAACAGAGTAAGCAAGGCAAAGGTTAAAGACGATTTAGATATCAAATGAAATATCTAAATACCATATTCGATCTACAAACATATTTGAATCGATAAGTAGAAGAGAGATAGAATCATATATACCTCCAGCCATAACTTATACGAACAGAGTCGACACTCACAACTCACACGATAAATTTTTTGTTATAAATCTTTTATGTTTTTATCACTCACAACCCGATGGTGCAAATAAAATGAAAAGGAGCAAGCTTAGGAACTATAACAGCAAACTTCACACTAATTTATAGTGTTTTATCACAGATTTCAATAGATGTGGACATATTATGAAATGTTACTAAATTCTTGTGTTGAACTTAGACACTATATGGACCACATTCTGAAGTTTATTTTTCTTAAAAACACCAAGGAATTCCAACAGTTATTAAAATTAAAAACAGAGTTTTAATTAATTTGAGAATTTCAATGGGTATTAAAATTAATTTGAGAATTTTAATAGATATTGAAATTAATTTGGGAATTCCAATTGGTATTGAAAAAAACCCAACAAGCTGAACACGAGTTGTTCGCAAACAACCAACCGTTTTGACAACCCTAATTCAAAATCATTAATAGGGAAACTTACACATGTACCACCCGATTCTTATATATTTACATAGCTAGCACCTATATTTTAATTCGACATTTTTTCCACCCAAAACTTCATATTACATCAACAGTATGCTTATTTTAATTTTAAACAGGAGAAGTATCCGCTTACATGTATAGTCAAAGTGTCATAAAGGTAAAAATTAAAATTTAGGTGCTAGATGTGTAAATGTGTTGAATCCGAGATTGTCATAAGAATCACACCTAAGGATTAAGCATAAAAATCACACTTAAGGAATTAAGTGTTATCTGAGTGAGTGGAATAAAACAGGAGAAAACATTTTTATTTCTAGAGAGACCCGCTCTCTCGTGAAACTGTCCATCCCATTTATATGTGATAGGAAAGGTCTGCGAAATTACATAATTGTCCACTTTTGATAGAGATATTATTATTGTTTTTGGATTATTTACATATTTACATATTTATAACTTACATAGGCATAAGTTAACCCCGTAACCTTTATTGGTGCTCCTCATGTTTGTAACTACACTTGGTGTCCTTTCTTGTTCATAACCGCCTCGTATGATTACTTGATGTTCGTTGAATCGGTTGGGAATTAATAGCTCAACCGAATGACTTACAGTTGGCTCCTCTAAAGGGTACGTTTGGGGCAGCTTATAAGTGCGGGCGGCGTTTTCAAAACGCCGTCATACCATTTGGTTCGCGCTTTTCGTCAGCTTATCCGAAACTGTTTTTGGGTTTTTACACTAAACGCAGGCCGCGGGCCGACTCCTGCGGCCGGCCCGCGGGCCGCGTTTCAGGATAAACAGTTTATCCTGAAACGCACAAGCTGCCCCAAACGGACCCTAAGTGCGATCGTTATTATAAATTTTTAATTTTTTGAAAAAATTAAACTGCTGTAAAAAAGTTGCAACTAGATAGATTCTGCATGAAAACATGATTTTTAACGTTTTAAAAAATTATAAGCTACCAAAACACAGTTTAGTCTACTAGGCCGCACCAAATAAGCTGCCAATGAATCCCGTTTCTTTTTAGTTGCAAAATTTCACCGTTTTCGAAGCTTTTACAAGTGATCTTCCCGCAATTCTCATATACCTACCCTGGTATCGGAACCCTGATTCCCAGCTCGATTATTCTGACATCAAGCATGAAGGTTACTTTCCTGAACCCTAAATCCTAATCTGTTCTCCTTTTCGTTTCAATTTATCTTATAATTTTCAACGGATTTGGTCAATTTTGCAGCATTTTGTTACTTATCTATATTCCTGTGGAGTTTTTTTGTTGGTTTTACTCTAGAGCTAACTATTTTGATATTTCCACGTATTTTCTTCGCAGATTTTCTGGGCATCTTCGGACTTCAGTTTAGTGCGGGTTTGTTGAGAAACTTGTTCCTTCTGCTGATCTTGAGTCGCTCTGAATGCAGGCTTTCTGTTTTCAGAGTGATTGAATTTCTTGCTCTGAATCTATTTTATTAGCAGGCACCACCTCAAGACTAGGCTTTTCGTTCCCTTTGAAATTTCATATAATTTGGATCTTGCTTGGATTTTCATTAAGCTTGATATCTATTCTTGAAGAGTATCGTTTCTAGTGAAATTCATTTTTTCTTCCAAAATTATAACTATGGTTATGTTTGATTTCTTTCTTCAGCTGCACAGAGTAGTTCAATGAAATCATGAACAACCACACATTTGGGCCAGGAAGCCCCAAGCCCTCGCATGCTTATTCCAGAGGGGACATTGATTTGGAATCTGGAAACTTTAGAAAACACAGAAAGCCAAAAAGTTCGGCGTCCAGATTTATCAGAATGATCAAATCTATTGGAAACCAAATCAGCTATTTCTATAAGCTGCATTCCCTTGCAATTTTTATTGCCTCTTTAATATTTGGTGTGGTTGTGTTGATTGTTCTGTCAATGTATGAAAATAGTTTACGGTTGATGAAGAACCAAAATGACAAATTAAGTTTAGTTTCTGATTTTTATCCTTTGAAGAATTTGCATAATCTTGTTATGGTAGCCGGACATTCTATTTACATTAGTAGGAGCTGTGGAAAGTTTGATAGGGAAGACTCATGGTTCTTGGAGCCTTATCAAAGAAATCCAGGCCAAGCTTCTACTTTCGTTGCTCATATTAAGGAGGGAGTGGAGATTGCAGCTCAAGATGAGAGTGCTCTTCTTTTGTTTAGTGGTGGGGAAACTCGTAAAGATGCTGGACCTCGGGGCGAGGCACAAAGTTACTGGGGTGTTGCAGAAGCAGAAGGGTGGTTTGGTAAATTATCTGACTTCTTCTTGGTTTATAATCGGGCTTGCTTTAATTTATTTTAAAATTTATGATTAATTTGAGAAATAATTTTGTGTTTAGTATGAGAAAATATGCTATAAATGAACTATTCATGTTTCTGCAACAAATATAAACTATTCATGTTTCTGCAACAAATATAGGTAAACGATAAGATTGCCTGTTTGAGGTTATTTTCTAATTTCTCCGAGTATAGTTGTATAAATTTGTGCATTTAGTGCCGAATGAATTAAAAGCTTCTAACTTTATATCCATGCATGTATTCCTGATTGCTGTTGCTGCTCCTACTTTGTAGAGAGAGAAGTCAGTTTTGAATATTCTTCTTCTGAGGAACCAATAAAACTTGTTGATTGATTCTTATAAGATAGCTATTAAGATGGAGTTCATGGTCCTGCTGTTTACTTTTTTTCTTTTGATATGGTTTCTCTTACAAGTAACAAGTTTTGTAAGCTCATTATAATGACATGCTAATAACTGCCAATAGTGATTTTGCACAGCCTTTTGTAGCTCCATGCTCATAAATATTGCACTTGGTTTGTTACAAATTTTCCTCAGAATTACAAGTTTTCCTTGCATCAAGCTAAAAATTATCATTTCTATGAATAGGTAGCCATAATTGAGGTGAGGAATTTTGATGCTAAATTAATGTGTCGTCATAATAGGTTGGCCCTAGACCTCTTAATCTTCAATTCATAGGCAACACTATTTTTTTTTCAAGTGAAATTTATAACATGTTTCATTAGCTTGCTAGATTAATTGACTTGAAAATATTTTTTATATATTTTTAGAGAATCAATAGAGATGTCCTATTGAGAATAAGTGAGACAGAATGAGGAGAATAAGCACAATAATTAAAGTGTTCTTGAAATGCTAGAAAAATATTCCTTGTTTTTGAGGCTGGCCCCTTTTCTATCCATGCCTCAAAAGGAATAATAAAGATTATAAGACTATTTTCCTTTGAAAATTTGAACCCATTTATTATTCTTGGATGTTTATTTTAAACATTGAATGGATGCGGTGAATGGTCATCTATTTATACATGATTGCTATCTTCTAATCGAATTGGTTCTCATATTAAAAATCTCATCGATCAATTTGGTGTTTTTCTTAGTTTCTAGCCAAGGGTAATGATTGCCCATGTTGAAGAGTGAATTTGATGCTATTAGAGTGAACTTTGATATTTGAGCAGATTTTAGTTGAGTGTATTCTAATTTGTATTATAAGACGGAATTGCCTTGATGATTTATTTAATTTTTATCCTTGGCATCTCAATTTGAGGAACACATGTGGCTTTGATTTTCTTTACATACTAGCTGCCCACATTCGTTTTTCATCATTTTAAATTCATTTTATATCAAAATTAGACGTTGAAATGAGGAATTAGAACATCTTTAAATTTCTTCTATGATGCTTTGTGCATCTTCCTGAACAATATTGCCTTTGATTTTTTTCGTTCTAGAATGATTTCCTTGAAAATCTTCACCTCAAGATATAAAGGCTTGAATAAAGCTCCCGATAACCATCTCTATCTTCACTGATCTCTCTTATTGAAAACAGTTCTTCAATGTCATCCAAATCATGGGCTTCATATAAAATAAGGACTCGACAGCTGTTTCTTTAGCTTCTCTTACTTTAGGTGGTTTTACAGCCAACATTTTGTCTTTGTTTGCTAGATAGTAGATGTCTGTTAGAAAACTTCTTTAAAAAGAAAAAAATAGCAAAATTGATTGATCTAACGAGTTCAGCCTGACCACCTTTGCTCCTTGTCAATAAAAGCTTCGCTCGAAAGCAACAAAATCTGATGTATCTTAATAAGGCACCAAATGTGAACAATGAGATTTTGGAGTCCTAAAGTTCATGGGGTTTAGAGAAGAGAGAGAAAGAGGAAAGAGAGAGTAAGGAGAGAGAGCAAAAAAAGAAAAAACAGCAATTTAAGTGGTTCATTGTGTGGCTTTTCATCCATGATAGAGGAGCTCTTAATGAT
>NEWO01000382.1:359746-408944 GCA_003013225.1 Phalaenopsis aphrodite
TTGAAGGTAAATTTTCTTGATTTTATTGAGAGTGTTCCTAAGTAACTTATGTTACCTAAGATGTAATTAACTATAGGGGCTTGCCCTTATAGGAAGCTTTTCCCGAACCCAGCATAATATAAACCCTATTTAATTCCTTTTATTAAATAGGGGAACTTGTCGGTCAATACATTGGTTTCGCAGACCCAAACATATGTCATATCTTTCTTAGTTTATTTGATCGAGCCTCACCCTCAAGTCTTGTGTTTATCCCTCGGGGTAGATACAGGATTTGAGGTTGAGTGCTCTTTCATTTAAACTATGGAAAATATGAGGTCAGTTTGATTTCATATTTTTCTAAAATTATATATATATGTAAATTAAAACGTCCTTTCGAAGCGGGTAACGAAATTTCAATTCTAATTGCCGACAGTTTCTTACGGGCAAACCCCACACCAAAAATAGTGCCGACAGGGGGTCCACTTTCCTCTTTTACTGATGACCACTACTGCTGGTCTTCTTACTTGTATCAGATATTGTTTTCTCAGTGAACTTCTCAGCCTTGGTTTCAACTAATCTATGCACCAAACCTGTTAGGGTGGACAATGCTTCTACCACAGTATTTATTTGTGCACTCATACCAGTAACAGTTTCTTGTATATTTAAGCTTATTTGTTCCTGAGATTTTAGCATCTCATATAATACCCCAAAATCAGCACTCTCCGTTGTATGTCCAGGTACTGGGGTTATATCACTGGAAACAATTGTACCCCTAGCATACGATTTGGGTGAAGATGGTCCTGCAGTACTTTCGTGATGTGGAAGTTGCCTTGTAGGGATCGGCGATCCCTGCTCTGGTTTTTCGAGGAGTTGTACTTCATGATCACTCAAAACTAAGAATTTGTCATTAACCTACAATGAAAATGTATTCGTCATAATCGTTGCAATCACTCTTAGAAAGCTACTAAAAAGATGTGACAATAAGCTGTAATCAAAATTAAATAGTTTACATGATCAAATCTCTTGAAGGCTTCATGAATCTTCTCAGCACTCAACCCATGATTGGTTGGCCACCTCAGCATGCGAGGTCTAGCATCAGGAGCATCAGGAGTTAAAAGAGATGTTTGCTCGTAAAACCAAAGCTGAGGATGTTTTACACCATCAACATGTATGCAAAAGTCAGACATCAAACAAAAAAATC
The DNA here is from genome assembly GCA_003013225.1 of Phalaenopsis aphrodite. Taxonomy (NCBI): domain Eukaryota; kingdom Viridiplantae; phylum Streptophyta; class Magnoliopsida; order Asparagales; family Orchidaceae; genus Phalaenopsis; species Phalaenopsis aphrodite. Next base: position 360,927 of record NEWO01000382.1, read on the forward strand.
ATAAGAGTGATGTTTCAATGTAAATAACAAATACTTTCTGTTATGAGAAATACAAATCCTTGAATGTAGCCAATTGACTTATTCTGCCTTAATTTCATTGAGGCGATTCTCACTTGATCGATGATCATATCACATATGGCAGCAGACCAATTAAAGAACGAAAAAACTTGTACATTTACAGCAAAAGAAGATAGCTCTACAGGCACATGAAAATTGATTTAAGGAAAAAATAAATTGGTTAGTAAGAATTTCAAGTATAACTGCTCAAAAGGTGGGGTGAAGGCTCTTTCTGCAAAAAAGCTTGTCAACTGGTTCTTTATTTGTCTAACATCCACATTTGATAGGGGTCCTTTTTTTCATGAAACAAGCTCTCTTGTGTTCGGCATCCCTATCAACAGAGCGATGTGGTCAGCATGTAACTTAACCTCCTTTCCACCCATTTTGAAGACACCCCTCTCATTATTCCAACATCTCAAAATATGTAAAGTCATGACATTGTCCTGGGGATATGGGGCATGTCAAAGAAGTTGAACACTCTAATTTCCTTTTAAATTATTAATGGTCTCCTCTGAAAGGTCTCGAATTGCATCCAAGGCACCTCTCACTGCAGATGGAAGACATCTACAGTTGAAAGTCCTTGCACTTATGATCCTGCAAATTAAAGAAATAATGACACATTATTAGAATAACAGTCACAAGAAGGGAATAATACATGAGTAACACGCCGACATAACACAATAATAACCCTACATAGGAGCATGGACAATACAAAAGCATAAATAATTACACACCTCTAACACAGGAGTAGTACATGAAACACACTTAATTAATAATATCCCTAAACACATCAATAATACATGAATAACACATCAATAACACACGAGTAACACACCAGTAACACAGTAAAAATAGAGGAAAGTAATACACGAATAATAGAAGAGCAATGCAAGAATAACACATCAAACCTATGACATTAATTAATAAGAACCCTAAACCTATCAATAATACGCAAATAACACGGAAATAACAAATGAGTAACACACCAGCAACACAGTTAATGCACAGTAGAATAACACAGTAGAATAACACATGAATAATACACGAATAATACAAGAATAACACTAAACCTATGTCATTAATTAACAAATACCCTAAACAGAAGCATATGACATAAATATTACATGAATAACATGGTAATAACACATCAGTAACACAGTTAAACCACGGGAAAAAAATAGATGAATAAAACACAAATAATACAATAATAACACATCTAAACTATGTCATGGAGATATCTGTGAGTCCAACGAATTTGGTTTTATGCAGTTATAGAGTAAGGTTTTTTCTGTGCTAATGATTCAAATCCATGATGGTGTTATTCATGTGGTCTTGCCGTGTTATTGTTATATTTTTGATGTAGTACTGGTATATTACTGATGTGTGATGCTATTGATGTGGTATTGTTGTGCTATTGTTGTGTTACTGATGTGTTACTCGTATTTCCCGACTCTGGTTTAGGTGCATACGGTGATTTTAACGAACGAGTGGATACCATGACCTTCACTTCCACCAGAGGATGCGCTTTGCCGAAGGGTTTCGCCGGACGATCCGTTGCGCCGGAGGTTTTCGCCGAGGAAGAGTAAGCCCTAAACTCTCGTAATAGTATAGAAAATTAAAATGTGGTTCGGGGAAAGTAAAAAGCAAGGCGGGTTCGGGTTAATTATCGGGTCGGGCGTTATTTATGTTAATTTTATTTCGTTTAAAAGGTAGCACCGGAGTTTCTAGCTGGCGCCATCTTATTTGATACGCACCTACCTTAAGGTGTGTAGTACTGATGGAAAAAATTTCCCTAGATTTTAAGACATAAATGGACAAGATAAGCAAATATATAGATTCAGAAAAACTAATTGAGCCCAATGTTTGGGTTGAATAATATTTTTGCTCAGAAACTAAATCATCCAATCTGCAAAAAAAAAAAAGAGGATGAGATTGAAAACAGAAGAGAAGAAAAAAGACGAAGAAACATCAATGAGAACAATCACACCTATAGAAAAATGGAATAAACTAAATTTTATAAAATTTCTTAAAAGATAAGGAATATTATCTCTAAATTAACATTTTCTATTTTGTTGTTTAATTCTCTAGTGAATATTTGTAATGAGCACATCAATAAGAGTAAACTCATTTCTAAATTTTATAATTCATTTCAAACCAAATATAATGAACAATATATTGCATCACAAAAAGATGAAATATTTTATGACTTATAAAAAATTAAAATTATTAATTTGAATAAAATGTATATAAATATTTCTTAAATTTATTGAGTCATTACCAATTCTTCCCCAATTAAATAGCATATATTACAGTCAACATGATTCACTTAAAAAAGTTTCGGAGTGCATTGCTATTGCTATGCTGATGCGCTAACCTATAACTTGTCTCGATCGTCTCCTTCGCGCAAGAGCTGCCGGCAGCATTCCGCAAAGATCGCCAGAAACACCTCCCGCAATCAGGGATTGGTTTCCCCCGCCGTTCTCGTGTTATCTATCTTTTATAGAAGCGGGGCTTGACGCAAAAAGGAGGAGGGAAGGTGATGTGGTTCCTGTGCGTCTTCTACCATCGGCTGTTGGACTATCGCCGGCCGGAGGTTGAATCGCTCGCAGAGCTCTTCGGGGCTTTCGATCGAGTAGAAGATGGAAGTCCAATGCCGTCTCGTTCGTTGGAGTGGAAGCTTCCGGAGAACCATCACATCGACTCTCCCTTCCACTTCTTTAACGTACCATCAGAGGATATCGCTCGGAACATCGCCCGGCGAAGTGACTCTTCATACTTCTTTAATCTGTTGCCCGCTGTTTATTCTGTTGTTGTCCTGTTATTCTAATCCTGATTTTCAATTTTCTTAAGTTTGCTTCAATTTTGTTGTTTTCTCTTGGCATTCTTCGTGGGGAATGTTCTTTCTTTTTGTTAGTTCATTGAAAATTAGTGTTTTTTGCTTTAATAAAGATAATGTTTTTACATATGATCCTTTTCATGATGTAAGGAGTATTTATCCAATCATGCATACTGTTCAAGTTTAAAATTGAAATTTTTGGGTTTAATGCATCCCGTTTAATTATGAAATTGAGATTCTGGGCATTATGCCTTCGTATTTCTGACCTTTTTTCCTTTATCTATACCGTTTTATCCTAGAGTTGCAATCCTCATTTTTCATTTTATGATTATTGCTTCACACTAGTTTTAATTTTCGTTGGCTCATTCTGGTTGGGAACGTTCTTTCTTGGTGTTAAGTCATTTCATATTCATATTAATGTTTTATTTTTCTCTTTAAGAAAGAAGAAGGTTTTAGCCTGTGATCCTTAAACTTTTTATTGGATTATTTATCTAATAATGCGTTATGTTTAGGTGTAAATTATAATTGTTGAATCCAAAAATGTCCGGGAAACATACTCAAGGAATGAAACGTTCTATTAGGAAGTGATTAAGAGAGAGAGAGAGGGAGAGAGCAGTAGTAAACAGACAAAAGGTGTCCCTTATTCATAATATGAATCCCTATTTATAGGCTTAGGTCCCAATATTACAAAAATACATATTAGCCCTCTCATTAGTAACTTTTCAGGAGGGTTTTTTTTGGTAATTACAGAGTTATTTGCATATAATAAAATTGGGCGTCGATTCAATCGATGGGAGTTGCCGATCGTCTGTCAAGCCTTAGTCAGTTGATATATAGCCCAAATGAGTGATTCGGGTCGATCATCCTAAAAACTGATTACTGCTCTACGATATTTTCTTTTAGCGTCTTCTACTGATTGCTTGGATAGGATGCCTCTTTTGCCAATAATCATCTGGAAACCATTGTCGAAGGCTACGCTTGATCATTTTCATCTTTATGAGCTACCCATATGCTTTGAGATTCGTACTAACACATTTTATGTGTATATATTCAGTTCCCCAATTTTCTTGCTCCTCGGAACCTGTTTAGTACACGAGGATAACATAATTTAAAACACGTATAAAATAATTAAATGATATTATTGCGCAATAATGGACTTTCGTGCCTGGGCCATTATAAATAGTATTTGGGGCAAGAGAGGTTTGCACCATCACAGTCTCTTCTGACTCCTTTGTCTTGTGTCCATCTCTTTACTTATTTTTCATGATGTATGGCGAAGGAGCCCATTCTTCTGATAAGAGTGTCCTTCTTAAGGCTATGAGCGATATGCGAGCACAAATCTCGTAAGTTAGACGTGAAGCGCAAACCAGCAGGTGAGGTATTCGCTGAAGGGGTGAGTAGGAAAAGAGTTGTGTTCAAGCCCAGAGTAGCTGAGTTCGAGACCCAACCTAGTCCTACTGGTTTTCTTGCGAGCCCTCCTCATGAGAGGGTTGTAAGACAAGTAAGAGGTCGTCCTGACGACCATCCTACGGGACACTCGTCAAGGGTGCATGTTCCTGTTGTGAGAGAAAGATTGCCCGTCCAGGTGGCTACGAGGGCCGTGGTTCCCCAAAGGAGTGCTGAGGAGGCGACGACTGTGACTGAGACATGGCTTCGACTAACTAGGAGAGGTTTCTCTTCTGAAGGCCGAGGACTAGAAAAAGCCGGTGATAACACAAGGTGTTGTGCAGAATGTCGAGGATGTAGGTGCTAAAGGCCATGGCACTGGCTGTCAAGTTTTGTCTTGTGCCACGAGGGAGGAAGAGGCGACCGGAGGGCACTGTGTGTCTTCTAACTTCATATTTTGCCGCCTTACTGAGATGGAGCGTTTTTCTCTTTTTCTTGGGGTATGCTCGAGGAGACAGTGATGGAAGATTCATTGAGGCTTTTGAGAGGGTTGACCAGATGGAGACGGAAGTTGTTGGACTGCGCGAAGAACTTGTGGCTTTTTCGGAGGAGATGCTTTGTCAACCGTGGGGAAGTTACACGTTTGTGTTCGGAGTTGTTGGCGTTAGAGAGGTGCCACTCAGCCTAGGGACAACCAAAATGACTTTTTCAGGCTGGGCGGTGAGTTTATATATGAACGGCTTCGCCATTGAGGATTTGTCTCGGGCTAAGACGCGAACAATCGCTTAGTCCGATTTCTCTTTACTCAGTTGTAAGCGAGGGTTCTACGCAACGTCCCCTCTTTTTGTAAATGAATAAATAAGAAATGAAATAAAATAAAACATAATATTTTTCTATTTCTGGTAATGATTATTTTGTTTGATGACGTGTAGTTCCGTCGTATCAGTCGTATCGGTGGAGTTTCGACTTCCCAGGTATCCTTTCTCGGGTGTATATATACTTATGTGGCCGCGCAATCGTTGAGGGCTCATGTTTCTTTTCTTTCTTCATTCTTCTTCCTCCTCAAGGTCGCAGTGTCGTTTCTTTCTTTCGCTTGGTTTCGTCACCCTTTCCTTCTTCGTTCATATTTAACGTTATAGATTCCATGGTCCTGAAATACTCTTGTTCGTTTTGATTCCTGCTACAGTGGTTTCGGTTCTTTCTGCGGTTGACTTAGAGGACATTCAAGATCGTTGTGTTATGGATCCCACATTTCTCCTGCGACCGACCAACAACCATGAACGGGCTACGGATGACTTCTCTCATGACCTTGTCTTCTACAAGGATCATTTTAAGATGGGACTTCAACTACTGTTTTGTCGAGAGTTTCATTTAATCTTCAACCGCTATGGCATCATCCCTGCTCAAATCATTCCAAACTCGATCGCTGCTATCATGACCTATGTACTCTTATGTCGGAGGATGAAGATCCCGTGGTCGATCGAACTCTTTAATCATTTCTTCTCCTTCTGGATTGGTAATGATTGTTACATCAAGTTTGTTGCCGACACCAAGATTCAATTGCTGCAGCTAGAGAATAAGGTGAAGGACTGGAAGACGAAGTTCTTGGTCTCTTCTTGTGCAGACAGATGGGGGATCCATACTTCTCCCATTGAGTGTGAGGTGAAAAAGTGAAGACCCTACTCAGGAACATTCAAGACCATAGAGCGTTAATTGAAGGTCAACACCTCTCTTTGTTTCAGTATCTTGACCCCAACGTGATCGAACAAATGATTCATAAGTATGGTGTCGATACTATGTGTGGGCCATTAAGTTAAACGTGAAGCGCAAACCAACAGGTGAGGTATTCGCTGAAGGGGTGAGTAGGAAAAGAGTTTTGTTCAAGCTCAGAGCAGGTGAGCGCGAGACCCGACCTGGTTCTTCAAAGGAGTGCTGAGGAGGCGGCGACTGTGGCTGAGACATGGCTTCGACTAACTAGGAGTGATTTCTCTTCTACGGGCGGAGGACCAGAAAAAGTCGGTGAGGACATTTTCTCTTATACCACGTCTGTATTGGGGCAAATTCTTGGTATGTAGTTTGAATAACTTTTTGCATATCTCTTTTTAGCAACTGAGGTTCTGACTGTTGGTTTTGTATCGACAGATATCGACGTCGGCCCTGAAGATGATGCGACAGTTGTGGAACAGGTTGTGGTCGAGGGGATGAAAATGGGACGGGTTTCTACAGGGAGAGCAGACATGGCCGAACTGAGCGCATCGAAGAAAGGTGTTGAGTAGGATGTCGAGGATGTGGTGTTGCAGGCCAGGGTGCTGACTGTCAAGTTTTGTCTTGTGCCGCGAGGGAGAAAGAGGCAACTAGAGGTCACCGTGTGTCTTCTGAATTCATATTTCGCCACCTTGCCGAGATGGAGGAGTGTTTTCTCCGTTTACTGGGGTATCCTCGAGGAGACGGTGATGGAAGATTCATTGAGGTTCTTCAGAGGGCTGACCAGGTGTAGAGGGAAGTTGTTGGACTGCGCGAAGAACTTGCGGTTCTTTCGGAGGAGATGCTTGCCAACCGTAGGGAAGTTATACATTTGTGTTCGGTGTAATGACCTTTTCAAGCCGGGCGACTAGTTTATGTATGAACAGCTTCGCCATCAAGAGTTTATCTTGGTCGAAGCCGCGAATAATCGCTTAGTTCGATTTTCTTTACTCAGTTCTAACCGAGGGTTCTGTGCGACATCCTCTCTCTTTCTGTATATAAATAAATAAGAAATGAAATAACAAAAAACAAAATATTTTTCTATTTCTGGTAATGATTACTTTATTTGGATGATGTATAGTTTCGTGATATCTGTCGTACCGGTGGAGTTTCTACTTCCCAAGTATTTTTTTCGTGTGCATATATACTTATGTGGCCGCAATTGTTGAGGGCTCCTGTTTCTTTTCATTTTTCATTCTTCTTCTTCCCCAGTGTTGCACTGTCATTTCTTTCTTTCTCTGGGTTTCGTCACTCTTTCCTTCTTTCTTGTCTAAAGTTATAGACTCCATGGTTGGGAAATAATCTCAGGAGTTGTTCGGTTCGATTCCTGCTACAAAAGTTTCGGTCCTTTCTGTGGCTGACGTAGAGAAGACCCAGGATCATTGTGTTCTGGATCCCACATTTCTCCCGCGACCGACCGACAACCATGAACGGGCTACGACTGACTTCTCTGCTGACCTTGTTTTCTACAAAGATCATTTTAAGATGAGTCTTTAACTACCGTTTTGTCAAGAATTGTGTTTAATCTTTAACCGCTATGGCATCATCCCTGCTTAGATCGTTCCAAACTCGATCGCCGCTATCATGACCTATGCACTTTTTAGTTGGAGGATGGACATCCTGTGGTCGATCAAACTTTTTAATCATTTCTTCTCCTTCCGAATTAGTCATGATGGTTACATCCAGTTTGTCGCCGACAACAAGATTCAATTGCTGGAGCTAGAGAATAAGACGAAGGACTGGAAGACGAAGTTCTTGGTTGCCTCCTGTGCAGATGGATGGGGGATTCGCACTTCTCCCATTGAGTGCGAGGTGAAGAAGTAAAGACCCTGTCCGGGAACGTTCGAGACCACAAAGCGTTGATTGAAGGCAAGCGCCTCTCTTTGTTTCAGTACCTCTACCCCAATGTGATAGAACAAATGATTCATCTGGATGGTGTCGATACCATGTTTGAGGATATGTGGAGATTGACCAAAGACAGAGAGGTTGCTCGAGAGAGAGAGTTGCTAAGAAGAGGATGGCTTTGAAGAGGCCTTGTGGGAGAGGCTGTCCTCCCTTAACAGAGGCCTGGGTCGGTTCGATTCAATCAGGTCGGCCAAGGGGAATGATGACATTTGGTATTACTTATCGTCTCGTTTGTTTGTGTGCGAAATGTATTTTCATGACATTTATGTAATTTGCCAGGTTCTTCGGAAGGGACTGGGAGGGATTCTTTCCATTTGCCCACCCTTCTTGAATATGGAGGCCCATTGTTGCGCCGATCAATTGGAGTAGTTCTGACGGAGATCGAGGGGTGGGGGGCGGGCTCGTTCATACTTCCGCGGGAGTGAGGCAAGGCGAGTCGCGGCTCCCGCCTCTGAGGTGGGACAAGGGTTCGCTGATCAGCGGAGAGCGATTCCCCTCGGAGATAAGGAAATGCTCCTCTTCCCAATGTCGACTTTCCCCCTCCTGTTCAAGAGGGGATGGTTCCGCCCGAGTGATGTTCTCACACGATCAAGAAGCTGGTGTCTGGAAACTATGCTCTCATTGACAGGGAGATTGAGTGGTTTCTAGCCAACATGTTGAATGGAGACTATCCTTCTATTTTGATTGACATGTTTTGGTCTCATGCCTTCGAGAGGAACTTGAGTTTGATGGATAAAAGGGACATTCTAATCAGTCGACTGTTATCATGCCTTTGCCTGACAGGCTTCACACTTCTAGAATCTCTTTTTGGACAAAGCCAAGGAGGACATCAGGTGGTCTGCCTTGAGTGGTTTGGAATTTGAAGCAAAAACTCTATGGCGGAAGGGAAATTGGAGCTTTCCCTCGAGGGGCAGCAGAGGATGCCCAACAACATGAAAAAGAGGTGGCGGCTTTTCTGAAGGAAACTAAGGAGCTAAAAGAAAAAAAAAATTGATAGTCATCGGGGAGGCGTATGTCGAGGATATTTCTTGCCTGATTACAGTTGGCACCTCTCGTGATTGAGAGATTTGTGAAGCACAAGATAGTGGATCCTAAGTGGCAAAACATGAAAGAATTTGGGAAGCTTCTCTCAAATTCTAAGAGCGAGGAGTTTACGTACCGGGAGCTTTGTTGGCACTGATGGGTCCAGGGGGCAGACTCAGGGGAGCCCTCGAATGCTCAGGGTTAGAGCCGCCCGTTTTGTATGTTTTTGTTCTTTTTTTTTTGTCGCAATATATGAATATTTTTTAGGCGGGGGTTTCATCATCCCGGTCTTTTTCTCCCTTATCTGTTAATTGCTGGAATGCACGAGTAATTTTAGTGTTATGAGTTGCTGGCGAGTGTGCGTGTATTTCACATATACAGTCGTCGTAGATTCCTTGTGAAGCTTGTCCTTGGCGGGCTTTAATGCTATAGTTAAAGTGCAGGACTATCGTTGACGCACCACTCACGGAGCTTGTCGCTGCCTCGTGTCGATATGTCCCATAGGCCGCAGGTAATAATTAGACACCTGTCACAGAGCTTGTCGTTGTCGGGTGCTAACGTATGAAGTATGACACATGATGATCGTTCATGCACCGCTCGTCTAGTTTGTCATTGCCAGTTGCTGATGCATCCCATAGTCCACAAGCGATAGTTAGACATTCCTCACGGAGCTTGTCGTTGCCGGGTGCTAAGGTTTGAAGTAGGGCGCAAGAGATCGTTCATGCACCCCTTGCGGAGCTTGTCGCTTTCGGGTGTCGATACATCCCATAGGTCACAGACGATAGTTAGACACCCCTCACGAAGCTTGTCGTTGTTGTTGCTAACATTTAAAGTAGGGCGTAGGATGATCTTTCGCACACCCTTCGCAGAGCTTGTCGCTGTCGGGTTCTTATATGTCCCATAGGTCACAGACGATAGTTAGACACCCCTCGCGGAGCTTGTTATTTACGGGTGCTGATACGTCCCAAATGCCACTTGATGATCTTTGCATGGATTGATAAGTTTTTAGCCCTTCATGAAGCTTGTTTTCCAAGCGTAACGGTGCTAGTTCCTTGAGCGTGATTATGTCACTTCCCCAAATATAAGCTCGTTAGTTCCCGAGCGTAAAAACAATTAGGGTGAGTACTGTTAGCGCTATTGAATATGTGAAATCCTTAACTTTTAGATGCCATAAATGTAAAGAAGCCTCTTTATTATTTTAATCTTTTAGAAGATAAGAATGGTTATACAAAGCAATTATGGCATGTTCTTTCTACCAATAGAGATATCTTTAAGGGAATAATTTATGTAGATCGTCACCACTCCAGGTTCGAGGGACATTGTTTCCTACGAATATCTTTAGTTTGCATGCTTCAGGTCCAGCTCTCTGATGGATGATGTAGGGGCCATTTCAGGTTTGATATGCTTCCCGATAGCTTGCCTTTTGGTGGCGGTGTCGGCCTTCTTAAGTGCCAAGTCCCTTGGGCCAAACATCTCTTCGCGTACTTGCTTGTTGAAATATTTGGTTGTTCTCCGCTTAACCCCTCCTTGGCAGAGGGCTGTGTTGGCTCTATTTTCCTTGGCCAGATCTAGGGCTAGTCTGATTTCTTTGTTGATCTCCTCAAGCCACTCTCCTAAATCTTTCTCGTTGAAAGCTGCGGGGGAGAGTACCACTAATTGTGGTATTGTAGTTGACTGGTAACATGACTTCTATTTCATGGGACAACATAAAGGGGGTCTGTCCGGTGGATGTGGACGGAGTTGTTCAAATCTCCAAGAGTACCGAGGGGATCATGTCTGTCCATTTACTCTTTGCCCTTTCCACCATTTTCCTTAGCAAATTTAGGATGATTTTGTTTGCAGCCTCTCTCTGTTCGTTAGTTTGAGGGTGATGTATGGAAGAAAACTTAAGATTGTTCCACTGATTTTTACAGGAGTCTTGAACTTCTTTATTGGTGAATTAAGTCTCATTATCTGTAACTATGATAAAAGGTAATTCGTATCAGCAAATCAGGTCAGTTCAGATGAATTTTCGTACTACTTTCGCCGTTATGTGTGCCAAGGGTTTTGACTTTACCACTTGGAAATAGTTGACGACCTCCAGTAAAAACTTTAGCTATTCTTTTGACGGGGGAAATGTCTCAGAATGTCGATGCCCCACTGGCAAACGACTAAGGACTGAAGATCGGGTGAAGTTCTTTGCGTGGTTGATGGCGCAATGGTCCGTACTTCTGACATTGTGTGCACCTTCGAGAATATTCTTCGTCGTCTTTGAGTAAGCTTGGCCAGAAGTAACCTTATCATTGAATTTAGTGAGCTAGTGTTTTTCCTCCAAAATGACTCGCATTCCTCAACTTGAACTTTTCGAAGTATGTCTTCAACCTCATCCTCCCAATGCATTTTAGGCATAACGTCGTGGTCGAATTTTTGAAGTGTTTTCCTTCAATTAAAAAGTATTGGACAAATTTATATTTGAATCTGCTACGATCGATGATTTCTTCGCTGTTCTCCTCCGTATTTAGATACTAGATGTATGAGTTAATCCAGTTTTTCTTCTTCTCCTGATGTATCTCTATTGCTAGTGGTTCTTCGAATGAGGGTCGATCGAGTCTTTTTGGTAGCCCCTCCCCTAGATGTAGGCTTCGGGATAGGAGGTCAGTGACTTGATTTCCTCCCTTCAAACATGTTCGATTCTAAAGCTAGTAAAATGGCTGATCTCCGTCTTCACCTTCTCTAGGTACGTCGTCACAGTTTCGTCCATTGTTTCAAATTCCTCGTTGATCTGATTCACTATGAGTTGTGAATCAGTCTATACCATTATGTGGAGGACTCCTATCTCTGAGACTAGACGAAGTTCTGCAATCAAAGCTTCATATTTCGTTTGGTTGTTGTCAAAGAAAAATTTACCTCAATTAAGTGGTAGGCATTTTCCCCTATGGGGCTGCACTAGAAGACTTCAAGTCCAACACTTGATTGGCCAGACACCCCAGTGATAAACAGGGTCTAGGTCAAGCCGTCGATCGTCAGATCCTCGTTCGCCCCTCCTTATTCAGAGAAATTTGCTAGGAAATTTGCAAAAAAATGTGCTTTTCTTGCCGTCCGGGGGATATAGGAGATAAAATCGCTGAGTTCCACTACGTTAGAGTAGTCGACCGGAATGCTCTAACATCGTAAGAACAGATTTTAGTGGGTACACTGAATGCTGCTTTTTGAAGCGACCAAAGCGAATGTTAGTTTCTACATTATGGGATATCAGAGTTCGGCGCCTTTGAGAAACCGGTTGGTGTAGTACATTGAATGCTTTTCGAAGACTTCTCTGATCAAGACCGAATTGACGGCTTCTGGGCTGACTCCAAGTTAAAGATAAAGCTTTTCCTTCGGCTTCGGGCTTCGAAGGAGGGGAGGAGAGATGAAGAACTGCTTGAGATTCGTGAAGGCCTCTTCGCATTTCCGTGTTCATTCTAAGCATTTAGATCTCTTGAGTACTTTAAAGAATGGGGCACACTTATCATCTGACTTGGAGATGAACCTGCTCAAACTTGCTATCCTGTCGGTTAGCTTCTGAATTTCCTTGGTGTTTTCAGGAGGGCATATCGAGGAGCGCTTTGATCTTTTTCGGGTTGGCCTTTATGCCTTCAGGGGTTTGCAAATACCACATGAATTTGCTTGTAGTGGACTCAAAGGTGCACTTCAATGGGTTGAGTTTTATGTTAAACTATTTAAGTGTTAGAAAGATTTTTTTTAAATTCTGGACTCTTAACCAATACATCATCAATATACTCGTCAATGCTCACTCCTTACACCTCAATGCTCACTCTTTTTTGATTTGCAAATATTACATTCATAAGGCGTTGGTAAGTCGCCCTGACATTTTTAAGCCCAAAGTGCAATACATTATAACAAAAAACTCCCTCACAAGTAATAAAAGCGGTTTTCTCCGCGTCAGTTGGGTGCATCTTGATCTGATGGTGTTCGAAAAATGCATTAAGAAAACTCAGGACTGAGTGACCGATCGCCGAATCCACCAAGGCATTGATCATCGGCAGGGGATAAGACTTTTAGACAAGTGGAATTTAGGTTGGTGAAGTCGACGTACATCCTCCATTTTCCATTGGCTTTCTGGACCATCACTACGTTGGAGACCCAGATGGAGTGTTGTACTTCCCGAATGTATCCCGCCTCGTCGAGCATTTGTACTTCCTCTCGGATGGCTCCCGCCAACGTCATGGCTGAACTCTTGATCTTTTGCTTCATGGGTCGAACCGATGGATCAACGTTCAACTTGTTGCATGCGACGTCGATTGGCATGCCCGACATCTCAGCGGCCATCGACACGAAATATCTTGGTTTTCTCGGAGGGTTTTGATCAACAACTCCCTGTGACCTGCTTTAAAAGCTTCGTTTATGAGAAAACATTTACCTGGTTCTCCTTCGACTGTCGGAACCTCACAGCGGCTTCACTGGTCTTGAGGTCACCTTCTCTCACATTTTGGATATCTAGGGGATCATGCTCTGCGTTGCTTATAGCCCGCTTGTAGCAGACCCACGACTGCTCAAGGTAACCGTTGACTGTGATAATTTCATCTACTAGAAACTTGACAACAATGTGGTATGTAGAGACTACTGCTTTGAAATTGTTCAGCAGCGGTTAACAAAATATAGTGTTATAAATTGCGAATCTAACACAATAAAATCTTCTGTCAGCGTAAATTGTTTTTTGTTTTCTCCCCAACCTATCGAGAGCCCAATCACTCCCAGTGCATCCTTCCTTTCGCCCGAGAACCCATACAGCGGACTAGCTGGTGCGGTCATCCGATCGGTAGTGAGGCTCAACCTGTCGAATACCTGTTTGAATAGTATATCCACAGAATTTCTTATATCAATGAGAATACCCCCTACTTGGTAATTGTTTATTATCACCGTTATTATAATGACATTTTTATATGGGCTTCTCTTTTTGGGGAAGATTCTCGTCATTGAAATAGATAGGTAGATGACCCTTGGGCTTCGGGGCAATGGTGGCTCGCTTTCTTCGACGACCCTTGGGATACGCAAAGTTCCCATGTTTGCTATCTCTTCCAACTTGTCCTCTTGGATGACTCGCTTTCTCCGAAGATTGCGGGCACGTACCCCACACTGTGAATGGCGTTGGTGCGGATGGGCCAGCTGGTCGCTCCTCCCGCGGGAGGCTTGCCTTACCTTTCGGTAAATATTCTGTGTTGTGTTTGTGATCTTTGTGGTACTTACAGTATTTTCTGCTATCATGAAGAAAAGCTTCGGCCCTCATCAGTGTTACTTTCCTTGAGAACCCCTTATGTTGGATGGCACCCACTATCTCTGCCATTGATACCCTAGGTGGGTTTTGTTGGGAACCCTGTGATTATACTAAGACGATTGGTGATTCTGGGCCTTGGTTTGTTGCCTTTGGTATTCCTGATGTTGGGTGGAGTAATTGTCCGTATGACTCTCGTAGCGGGCCTGGTTTGATGATCGTGCGTTTTGCTTGGGTTGTCCTATACTGTCTTGTGTTGGTTTTTTCTGTGTCTCTGTTCGGCAGGCTCAAGGGCGTTCTCTTAGGCGGCGATGTATTTGTTGGCCATCTCCAACATCTTCCAATCTTTGTGGCATTGCGAGTTTGAGGTCGAAACGAAAGCTCTCCGACCTCACTCCTTGCATCAGCGCGGCTTGGCCCATGTTAGGCTTCAAGTCCTTGACATCTAAAGTTTTGCTCTGTAAGTGTGCCATAAATGATCGTAAGCTCTCGTTGGCCCCCGCTTCATCTACAACAAGGGATCAAGCGCTTTTCGTAGGCCTCAGGGCACTGACAAACTGCGACAGGAAAAGTCTTCTGAACTTTGCAAAACAGGTGATTAACCACCTTAATGCGGTCGATCTCAGCATCATGAAGAAGAGCTTACATTTGAGGGCATAAAAAATTTTCAACAGGCATATGGACGATTCGAACAACGCAAAGTGGTCATTGAGATTTGGCCGTCCTTTATACGTCTCTAAGATGGGTATTTTGAACTTCTTCGGGGGTTCAACTCCGGAGACATACAGGGGGAAAGCGTTCTTCGACTGCCTCTGCACCTCGATTCACACTGGTTGGTTCTCCTTCACGGGGGAGAATTTGGCGCTGTCTTGGTATAGACCATCGTTGGGCTTTTTCTGCAAGTAGATTCCCCTCCTTCCATTGTTGGCTGGCGGTTCCCCTTGAAGAGGGTTGAGTTTTCTATGTCGTGCTGATTGTTCTTCTGTAACTGGGGTTGCTCCTAGGGTAGCGACCGCCTTAAAGACTTCTGCGAACTATCATGACATCTGCTTGGTGATATGAGTTCCCAAATATTGCAGATATTGTTGAATGAATTCTTCCATAAACTCTCAGGTGCATGTTGCTTCTTTGTTCCTCTGACTAGACTCTTCCTGTTGTTGTTGTCGGGTTCCTCTTCTTATTGACGACATATTTTCATGCTCACCACACTTTAAAGGATGATGAATCCAAAAATGTCCAGGAAACACACTTAAGGAATGGAACGTTCTATTAAGAAGCGATTAAGAGAGAGAGGTTGTGTGAGAAAGAGCGAGAGCAGTAGTAGACAGACAAAAATGTATCCTTTATTCGTAATATGAACATCTATTTATAGTCCTAGGTCCCAATATTACAAAAGTACATATTAACCCCCTCATTATTAACTTTTCAGGAGGGCTTTTTGGTAATTAGAGAGTTATTTGCATATAATAAATTGTGAGCCTATTCTATCGATGAGGGTTGCCGATAGCCTATCAAGCCTTAATTCGTTTGATATATAGCCTGAAAGAGTGATTCACGCAGTTCTTCCTAAAGGCTGATTACCGTCCTACGAGATTTTCTCTTGGCGCTTTCTACCGATCGTTCATATAAGGTGCCTCCTTCGCCAATACTCATCTGGAAACAATCGTCAAAGGCTTCACTCAATAATCCACATCTTCTTCCTGAGTCGTCCATCTGCTTTGAGATTTGTGTGGACACATTTTTATGTGTACAAAAATGATATTGTTTAATTCAAGGTTAATGTTTTCGGCGTGATAAGCTCTGTTTAATTTTAAATCTTACATATTTCATCAATTTCCAGGGATATTCTCTTGTTTCATATTGTGATTGTTATATTTTGACATAGAATAGCCAAGTTTATTTTTTCCCATTCTTATTAAGATTGTTACATATATTTACTTTAATATGTGCTGTGATCTGCCCATCTTGGACATACTTCCCATCATATAAACAAGCTGACCTAAAGAAATTGAGTTTATTATTGCTTTCGCAGCTAGATCGGTATTATCGTAATGTGGTTACTGTTGTGGAAAGCTTATAGCTTAGTTTGGAAGGCCCCAGCGCCTGAGAGTTTCATAATTGTGGTCATTAGGGCAGCCTTTTTTAATTTTAAAATTGAAAGTCTATTGTTTGGCTTCGTTGTGTTTATATGAACCTTTTGCTAATTAATTTCAGTTTATTTTTTGAGCCTCTCATCCTGGATTCCTATTTTTGCGTAAGAAATTTTTTTTAAAAATTATTTTGAGGGATTTTAACTTTTCTTATCTTTTCTAAGGTGTTTTCTTAAGAATACTGAATAACCTTTTAGATTTGGCATAAATTTGTGAACATCTTATATTTTCTTATTGCTTTGCACATCTATTATGCATTTTTAATGAACATTAGTTTACTTATTCTAGTTCATTCTTTAAATAGCTTTATTCTTTATGGGCATTAACAATCTGAGTCTCTTACCTTTCTATTAGTCCTGCAAGCAGATTGTAATTGTATGCAATTCATTATATCTGAAGGCATGTGGAATTGGTATTATCTTGATGTACTGTATGCTGATCTATTCTCAGATCAACCAATATAATATTTTGTTCCTTAATTCTAGCTTTTTTTAATAGTTTATAAGTTATGACCATCTAATTATTCATGGGATATTTTATATATTGATTATTAAGTTCATAATGGAATGATTTGCAATTGAAATTTTGCTCTGCTCTCTCATTTTCCCATTTGGAATTATATCATGTAAAAAAAAATGATAGTTTTTAGACTCAATTGTTTCTCTTAGAAACATGCACTTTCAAGGTAAATTCTTATGTTATAACAAAAGTCCTAAATGTTTTAACGAAGTGAATTTTTCTAGAACTTTTGATGGTAAAGTCAATGTTGAAATTTTTTTTCTTTTTTCACTTGTCTGCGGCTTCTTTTGCTTTCTCACTCTTCTTCCCTAAAATTCTTAACCAAAGTTGATCAATGGTTCTTAAATACTTTCATGGCTTTACCTACTAGGTTTTTTTAGTGTAAAAGATTTTTGCTGTTCTTTTTTTTTTGTTTTTTTATTTTTATTTTTGAGCACTACCTTAAGCTACCAACATTTATGTCAAGCATCTGATTGCCCTTTGATCGAAGCTATAAACAAGTTACTACTTTTAATAATACAATTTCATATGCCGTCTTTGTGAAGGTTTGATTTGCTCTCCAGTTCATTTTTTCTTTTAATCTAATTTCAGATGACAAATATAGGAATTTCTTATTTCTACAGTGCCCACCATTTTCAATCCATTGCTATATTTTTTTTGGTTAGAATTAACTCAACATACTTTTTTAATAATTTGGGCACATTTGATTGATTGTGAAATCATCCTTATTAATAATAATACTTTTTCATGTTTCTGATATAGTTTGTTGTTGCAATTTCAAGTTTCTTTACCTTCGTGCTTTTGCGAGATTCTTTATGTTTTTCTTTACAGGTATTTTGAATGGTCATTTATCAACCCTTGCAATCATTATAATTTTATGTTTGTTGCATTTATAGGTATGCTTGTAAAGGGGATTTACGAATTATGGGGAGAGGGCACCACCCATGATGATTTAGAAAAAGCTATTAGATGTTTCCCTGATGAGAGAAAGTTGCCATATTTGAAACCAGAAAGCTCGTTCCGCATTGTAATCGACACTTTTGGCAAGGTTATCAGCTTTGAAGAACAAAATGAGCTCATCCGTGGACTCAGCTACATACCATTCAAGGTCTGTTAGGCAATTTCTAGAGCCATCAGTTGTAAATACTGATTAGGCTATTGGCAATTTTATTCTTTAGATTGTGGAAACTATTATAATAATATTTTCCTGCTTTTTGGTTGGATCATACTAAGTTTCTCTTAAATCATTTGTAACACAATGCGTGCTTTTTATTTGCATTTTTTTTTCTCAATTGATGCTTTCGTCATCATCATGATCATCATTAGCCTTACCTAGCTTTTTTAGGGCCAGCTCAATGAATTGTTATGCTCTATTCATTTCTTTTTGAGTGTTGCATAAAGTATTGACTCTATTTTGCACATAAGTTTTGGTTTTTTCTTTCTTCTCCTTAACTCTTTCACATCTTTTTATTTATTTATAGTAAGATTTACACACACCACTCAATTCCTATTTATTTTTATAGCAAGCACCCTGATTTAGATATGTGTGCCGTACTTTGAATATTCCACAACACCTATTAGGAGTTCATTCATAATTACCACCTTACATATGCATGAAAAGTGTATTTCACTTTTTAAAAGTTAAAATACTTGTATTTTTATTGTGATGTGAAAGATTTGGGAAGTATAAATGTAAAAAAGTAAAATTTATGTGTTAAATGTGTAAATACATTGGAATTGTGTGGTATGTATGTAAAGGCCCATTTATAGGAAGATTTTGGTGGTGCATTCCTTGCTCTCCTTTGCATACCTCTTAAGTATCTTTAGTCTATTTCCACTGCACATTAGCTTCAATAGATTCCACTTCCAATAATCTTTAGAATATAGCCATTTCTAAATTTACCTGTATTCTTCTTATCATTCTCAAATCAGCCACACTGGGCTTGTATATTAGTGATTAGCTCATCTCCTAACAGTTAGATTTATCTAGCATTGTTCTAATTCCCATTTTAGAATATTTATATTTTAGTCTCTATTATATTCTCCAACTACAGTTAGGTATGACCTGCTCTTTCAACAATATTGTTTACAACAACAACAACAAAACCTTTATCCCACTAAGTAGGTATGACCTGCTCTTTCAACAATATTGCTTGATAATTATTAATTTCACGCCTATTAAAATTCCACATATATTTGAGTTTAGTCAAATTTTCAATAATTTATTAAAGCTCTACCCTAGAATTTTGATTCAATTGCATACTGGAACCTTATCCTATGTTCATGCACGTGTTTATGAAATTGCAATAATTCTCATATTTTGTCTGTTGGTAGGATCATTCCTCAAATGGTTGGGATAAAACTAATGATGACGGTGATTTGTTTTTATATGTTCTTTGTTGCTACTATGTATTTTTATTTTTTTTAAATATTAGATAGGTTGAAAATATTTTCCTTATGCTTTTCGACGCCCATAGATTGATGCGATTAATTTTGATGCTTTGTTAGTCTGTCATGAAATTTTGTCTATAGAGATTTCGAAATTAGGCCATTTCTGTCATGAAATTTTGACTACATAGATTTGAAGGTTCCACCATGTAATGTTCAACAAGAATGAATGAAGAATGATGTTTTATAAAGTTAACCTCAAGTAGTTGGAATATGGCTAATGAGAATGATGATATCAGTCAATATTACATATACCTTTTTTGTCTTCTTAAGTGATCATTTTTTTAGTAGTTTTATTTACTCCATTTGTGTTTTGTTATTTCTAAAATCTTATGGCTATCCATGGCGATTCTAGGTATTTTTTCCACATTTGTAAGCTCGTAACATACTCGAGTCTTAATTGGTTTATACCTCGAAACTTTGTTATGATGTTTTTATATTTGCTTTTGTCCATAAAAATTAGGAAAATTTACATGCATACCACTCAATTCTTATGTATTTACATATCTAACATTTGAACTTCAAGTTTTACATGTCACCTTACCTATGTATGAAAAGGTGTATTTCTCCTTGTAAAAGTTAAAATAGTGGCATTTTTTATGTGATATGAAAAATTTGGGTGGTATAAATGTAAAAAAAGTAAACATTAGGTTTAGATATGTGAATACATAAGAATTCGGTGATATGTATGTGTTTGCCCCTAATAAATATTTAAGTCTCATTCACACTCTTCTAAAATTCTGTCGACACGACCATCCACAGGGTAGAGTGGATTTACGTAATCCTGATCATAAATTCTATCTCATGGAAATTGACAACTACGGAGAAAACAATGGTCTTCCACCTGTTGTAGAAAGAAAAATATTTTTTGGTAGGGAAGTTGGAGCAGCTGATAGAAAACTCCTACCAACATATCAGTTAAAAAGTCGAAAATACATAGGACCTACTGCCATGGATGCCGAGATAGCCTTTCTAATGGCAAATCAAGGATTGGCACGACCAGGAAAATTCATCTACGATCCTTTTGTTGGAACTGGGAGCATCCTTATTGCTGCTGCACATTTTGGAGCAATGACTATGGTTTGTGTCGATTTATCTTATTTTTTACGAATCACCATGGTTTTTTGCTAATTTTTTTCTGGGCACCTTGAAATTATTTTTGTTTGTTTAGTTTTTGGACTTTCGAAGATTCTAATTGAATTCAATCAGGGTGCAGATATTGACATAAGGGTAGTACGTGATGGTCGGGGACCTGATTGTAATGTTTGGAGCAACTTTGAACAGGTAACGCTTTCATATATATTCTTGCAGCTCAATTTTTTATACATGTGATGCCAATATTCTCTCAAAATTAGATCATTTTATTTTTTTCTCACATTCCCAACCAGTATTAGTGTATATTAGTTACAGCTGTGCTCCTAAAGTTTTCGTAAGGTTTTAATAAGCTATGTACTTTTCAAACACACAGGGCTGTTGCACTAGGTGTAGCCACAACAAATATGTGTAAAGTTTACATGCTTGTATGCAAAAGGTTCTTGAGATTTTGATCTAGTAATGATTATAAATGTGACTTGGTCTGAAGTTTTACTTGTAAAAAGTTTAACATTAGCTTTACCAGTTCTGCTATAAAAGTTTTGATGTACTACAAAACGAAAACATACATTGTAGAAACCTGCAAAAGTCAGCAAGTGGATTTCCTATTGGATGCTGAGATTGATGCATGTCAGACATGATATTTAAATTATGGGGAGTTTTTTTCATGTGTTATTGATCCTCTTTATAAATTGCTGCACAGATCTTGATTTTATAGAAGACATTAGATATTTCTAGATTTTGGTTAATTTGTCCTTTGAAGCCTAACCCAAGAGATTGTTAATACTAATGGATGAGTGTTTTAAAGGAGGAAGATATTTTAAATGTAGCACTTTATTTTTAAGAAAAGCAATTGGATGACATTTCACTTTTTAGGATGAGCTAATTTTTTTTTTTTTAATGCTGTTGCATAAAAAAAAACAAACAAACAAACATAACTTGACTAGTGATGCAACATTTGATTTTTGGATGTCAAAACTCGGAATTCCTCTAAAATTTATTTCTTCTGGGTAGTCTATGAAGCAGTCGACTTTGCTTTTACATGAGGTACACGACTCATCATTTTCTTCCTTCATAATTTTTTTATTTTATGGAGAGATAAAATTATTTAAATAATCAATCAATAAAAAGTAAAATAATGGGTTCCATGTGCTTTTTGTGCAATAGCAAATACATAGTGTATACTATTTTACTTTGTTGTGCCTTATTATGCAAATAGCATAGGATGTATGCCTATTATGCAAATAACACATGATGTGGGTTACGTTATGCTTTGGGCTATTGGGCATTCTATTGGCATATATGGTGTTATTTGCTTGGCTATGTCTAGCTACCATAGTTATAAGGATTGGTTAAGGGGAGGTATAGTAGAAGAATTAATAGGATAAGATATATCCTGTTTGAGAGTTTAAAACAATGTTGAAAAAGGTGATGGTGCAACTCTGTGATTTTTAGACTTGATGAGCTATATGATAAACTTCTTAAGGGATTCAGGGTTTTGAAGTTGTATTTCGCGTTTAAGATCAAAATGAAGTCCATTAAAAAATTTAAGGGCACTATGCTATCATTTTTTTGAAGACGGTAACTAACAACAACTCAAATTTGTTGAAATATTCAACTACAACTTGATTACTTTGACTTTGGCTTATGAGCAATGTTTTTAAAGGCGTGGGCGTTGGGCAGGACATTTTAGCTGCTACGGGGCGAGGTTTAAGCCCCAAGGCTTTGGGTGTAAGCCTCACAATATAAAAAAAATAAGGAATACAAATATTAAGAGAAAAAAAGAAACCATTTGTGTTTAATAACAAAATTATTAAGATATATTAAAAGAATTTATATTCATTCAATTTCAAAATAAGTTTTCTAGGATTAGAATCTTCAAGATGTTAGCATAAATCCACAACAAAATGTAAAAACATATCAAAATAGGTAAACATATTTGAGTCAAAAAATAAACTTGTGTTCAATTGATCTCAATCCTTGAATGTTATTCGTTCTTCAAATTCCTTCTCAAAATCTTCTTCTTCACCAATAATTGTATCCAAATCACAACTATGACTTTCATATTGTCTGCATTCAATATTCACTTCATTAAGATCATCATCGTGCTCAATCTCAGGTGCATTCACATTTTGTTTCTTCTTATCATTGTTGCCTAAATTAAAAAAAATAAAAAACAAAAACAAAATGACATTCAAGTGTACTTAAATTTTTTTTCTATAAGAATGCATAATTATGTAAAGAACAAGTAAATGTAAATAGGAAAATTTCATTCAGTTTTTTTTTCTATGGGAATATGTTATAAAAATATTCTTTTTTCCTTGTATAATATTTTTTGATTTTTCATTTGCATTAGTTGTGGAAACATTTTTTTTAGATCAACAATCAAATATTTGTTCTTCATTCACCCAAGAAGGTTCCTGTGGAAGCATTGAATCTTCTTTCTCAACAATCCACTCATCAACAAAGTCTATGTCATTATTCAATATTGGATTGAAGTCTTGTTTTCTTGTTATACTTCTCTATCTCAATCTAGTATATCTTATATACACCAGAACATTCAATCTTTTATGCTCTAATATGTTCCTCTTCTTAGTATGAATTTAAGATAAAAAAAATATTATTTTTAAGAGGTGATTGTGAAAACAAATAATAATTATTTTAAAAAATAAAAAGTTATTGTCGATTTGACAGTGCTTGAATTTCTTTCATAACCTGATGAACTGCTTGCGGTGCTAAGAACTCAAATAATAAAATTCATTAACTCAAGCGTTTTCTACCATATCTCATACACCAATCAGAAGATCGTAACTGAATACTCCCAATATGTGCTACTCCCAAAATATATGCTACTCCCATCACACAGATCGCTACTCGCAAAATTTTCTTTTAAGTTATCATACAAGCTTAATTGAATATCAGCTCTTGGGCATTCTTCATAATCTAACTTTTTTTTTCATAAAAGCAAGTAACCCTTGTTTCACGTCATCATTAGAAAAATTATCTTCATAGCAGAATTGAGGAATTAAATAATAACCACCTGCATGTAGTGGTTTATGTAGTTGGACTTACCATCTTGCATCAATTTTCCTCCAAATATGTCCATACTTCTTTTCATTATGCTCACAATTAAAAACATTATTTTCTTTTGCTGAATCCATTAACTCATAACCATGTCTGTTCTTTCTTCCGAGTCAACCTTTCTTAAAATATTTACAAGCGGTATAACACTTTTGATACAACAAGTTAGATGACCTCAAAAATATGGATCAAACAAAATAAATGCTCGAGCTTTTAGATTTTATGTCTTCTTAGCTCATTGACTAGAATACTAAACTTCTGTGGAGAACATTGTCTGAGGTGGTTGCTTCTGCTTATAAATGCTTTGAAGGGTCAAATATACAGTAGCAAACTGTGTGATGGCTGGACGAACGAGTTCCCTCTCTTTTGTAAATGATCTCATCAAGGACTCATGTGTGCTCGTAAATGAATTGAACAACTTGTTTTGCTTTTGCAATTGTGCTTTTGTGAATATTTAACTTTTCAATGTCTTCTAACATTATACAATACAATGTGTTGCTTAAGATATCCAACGAATATGTTATTTTTTTCCATTACCTTTTTACTGCATTCACATAATTTGATTCATTATTTGTTATAATTTACACCACATTTTTTCTTCTACTTCCTCAATCATGTCATCTTAAACTCATAAACATTGCCGTTGTCGGTCCCAAGCCAGGATGCAAAAAGTGGAGGGTCGCGTTAGCTAGTCGACAGCCAGTGTAAAACTTGTTGAAAAAAAATCATGACATTGAATCCTTTTGATCATTGTGTAAGTGTTAGAGCGTTCCCTGGAAGCGACGCGCTGTATAGCCTGAATACAGTGAAAAGTGTGCAAGGGCCGCTACACCGGCGCCCGGGTGTAGTGTTAAATAAGCGAGGGTTCTCACATTACGGGCGAATGCGAGTAAAGAAGTTAGTCCATGAAACTAATGAAACTAATATTAGAATAAGATCTTGGAATATAAGTACTCTTAATGGTAAATTAATGGAATTAGTTGATATTATGATTCATAGGAAAATTAATATCTTATGTATTCAAGAAACTAAGTGGGTTGGAGAAAAAGCTAAGGAGATTGATAATTTAAGTTTTAAACTTTGGTTTTCTGGTAAGAATCGCACTAGAAATGGTGTAGGTGTAATTATAGATAAGAGTTTGAAAGATAGTGCTGTAAAAATTAATAGAGTTGGTGATAGAACTATAGCCCTTAAGATTATCATTGATACTAAGATTTTTAATATTATAAGTGTTTATGCTCCTCAAGTAGATTTAGATACAGAGTCTAAAGATAAATTTTGGAATGACTTAGAAGACTTAATACAAATGATACCTCTTGAAGAAAGAATTTTTATTGGAGGAGATTTAAATGGACATGTCGGTAGAGTGATAGAAGATTTCAGAAATATTCATGGTGGCTACGGTTTTGGAGTAACTAATGAAAAAGGTAGAGCTATTTTAGATTTTGCTTTAGCGTATGATTTTGTTATTACTAATACTTTATTCAGGAAAAAGGGATGAACATCTTATTACTTATAAGAGTGGATCTAATAAAACACAAATTGATTATTTTCTTATGAGAAGAAGAGATCGTCGTGACTGTAAAGATTGTAAGGTCATTCCAAGTGAAAATTTAAATACCCAACATCGTTTATTAGTTTTAGATTTTAAAATTAAGAGTTGTAAAAAAAAATACTAGGACTCATCATTGCAGAATTAGATGGAGAAACTTAAAAGACAAATAAAATTATTTTTATGAGTAAAATTCAAGATTTCAAAATTTGGGATATTCATGATGAAGCAAATGTGATGTGGGATAAAGTAGCAAACACTATTAAACAAGTAGCAAAAGATGTTCTTGGAGAATCAAAAGAAAAAATATTTACAAATAAAAATAGTTGGTGTTGAAATAATAATGTGCAAGAAAAGATAAAATATAAGAAGTTATGTTATAAAAATTGGTTTAAATGTAAAAGCTTAGAAAATTTGAAAAAATATCAAACGGCCCGCAGGGAGTCTAAAAGAACAATCTGTGACGCTAAAAATTCTGTTTTTAATGATCTTTATAATAGATTAGATACTAAGGAGGGTGAAAAATATATGTATAAACTAGCCAAACAAAGAGAAAAAAAAAGTAAAGATTTAACTCGAGTAAAGTGTATTAAAGATGAAAATCAAAAATTGTTTTTCTTAGAAAAAGTTATTCAACATAGGTGGGTGAGTTACTTTAATAAACTTTTTAATAAAGTTTCTGAAAATACGATCGACCTTAGTGATTTTAATATCGTGAATAATAATAAAACGTATCATTTCTACCGTCGCATTAGCAAAAAGAAAGTTGAGGAGGCTTTAAAGAAAACCAAGGTGGAAAGTTTGTAGAACCTGATGATATCCCAATTGAAGTGTGGAAATATTTGAGAGATTTGGGAGTTTCTTTGCTTACTAAACTCTTTAATATGATTTTAAAAACTAAAAAGATGCCTGAGGAGTGGAGGAAGAGTATTTTGATCCCCATTTTTAAGAATAAATGGGATGCACAAGAATGTGCAAATTATAGAGGAATTAAGTTGATGTGTCATACTTTAAAATTATGGGAGAGTGTAATTGAACATAGGTTAAGACGCATCACAAAAATTTCTCATAATCAATTTGGATTTATGTCGGGCAGGTCTACCATGGAAGCTATACATTTATGGCGAGGCTTGATGGAGAAGTTCAGAGATACTAAGGAGAATCTACATTTGATTTTTATTGATTTAGAAAAAGCTTACGATAAGGTTCCAAGAGATATCCTTTGGAGAGTTCTCGAGAAGAAATGTGTTGATATGACTTATATTCAAGTCATTAAAGATATGTATACTAGAGCTGTTACTTGTGTTCAAACTGAAGGAGGATTGACAAAATATTTTCCTATTTTGTTGGATTACATCAGAGATCAGCTTTAAGCCCATATCTTTTTGCTTTAGTTATGGATGGTCTTACTGGACATCTACAGGAGGATGTACCTTGGTGTATGCTTTTTGCTGATGATATTCTTCTCGTGGATAAAACGAGAGAAAAAGCCCAGGAAAAACTTGAATTATGGAGGTCTACATTGGAGTCTAAAGGCCTTCGTTTAAGTAGAACTAAAACGGAATATATGGAATGTAATTTTATTAGTAATAGCTCTAGTGACAGAAGTGTGACTTTGGGTGAACAAATTATTAAAAGGTGTGAACGATTTAGATATCTTAGGTCCATTGTCGAAAGCGATGGTGATATAGATGGGGATGTTAATAGTAGAATTCAAGTTGGTTGGTTGAAGTGGAGGAATGCTTCGGGCCTTTTGTGTGATAGAAAAGTACCGCTAAGTTTGAAAGGAAAATTTTATAAGACGGTGGTGAGACCTGCAATGCTCTATGGCGCTGAATGTTGGCCTTTAAAAGAGAAGCATAATAATAAGTTAAGTGTTGTCGAGATGAGAATGATTAGGTGGATGAGTGGCTTTACACTTAGAGACAAAATGCGAAATGAATATATTCGTGATAGGGTTGGTGTAGCTCCTGTGACAGACAAAATTAGAGAAAGTCGTCTTAGATGGTTTGGTCATATTAAACGTCGACCATTAGATGATCTGATTAGGAGAGTAGATGTTTTAGATTCGACTTGTGTTAAGAAAGGCAGAGGTAGACCTAGGAAGACTTGGGCTTATTGTATTAAAAATGATCTTAATTTATTAGAACTAAATGAAAATATGACACTAAATAGGACGCAATGGAGAAAAAGGATTCATGTGGCCGACCCCACGTAGTGGGATTAAGGCTTTGTTGTTGTTGTTGTTGTTGTTTCCTCAATCATGTCATCTAAATAAGTGATTAATAACTCGCCACTCATTATATGCATTAGAAGCATCCACAAATTCAAGGAAAAAAGTCTCAGGTGGACTATTAACAAGAAAATTAATCAAAGCTCTACCTTTTTTCTTCTGTCCAACTATCTGACATAATTGAGCAGTCATATTTACTCCATGCTTTTTTATGCTCCTCTATCATCTTATTAATTGTAACAACTTCATTTTGGAGTATCCAAGTTCTTAATTCATGTATTGTAGATGGAGCAAAACTAAGTCCAAAGTTAGCAACTACTTCAAACATAGAGTATAATATGGATC
Source organism: Phalaenopsis aphrodite (assembly GCA_003013225.1). Lineage (NCBI taxonomy): Eukaryota > Viridiplantae > Streptophyta > Magnoliopsida > Asparagales > Orchidaceae > Phalaenopsis > Phalaenopsis aphrodite. Next base: position 388,548 of record NEWO01000382.1, read on the forward strand.
ATTGGCAACATTAAATGTCAATTTGGCTGAATAGCAGAATCTTCCAATTACCTTACATGCTTCTTTTCTTTCATCTTTTTTCCGCTTAGAATGTAGAGTTGAATTCCTTACTAGTGTTGTGTTTAAAGAATACACAGTCCAATTCTAGGTGGTCTATGAGAGGAGTTTAATAATGATGAATTAGGGGCATTTTGACATTCACAATCATTTTTGGCTCTACTTCTAATATCACTTAATATACTGTCACATTGCGCTTTGACTTTTGCATCTTCTTCTAATGCTTTCCTGCATTTCTCTTGAACTGCAGTGGGGGCTTTAGTGCATGGTTTAATGCTCTTGTGTGTGCCGCCAAGATGTTGCTTCATTTTGTTTATTGTTCCACTACACACTTGATTAAAAAACTTACATCTGAAATACTTTTCATTAGGTGTGTTTGTTGTATATTGACATGCAAAGTTCTTGTTAGTGCGACAATTACTGGTCACACAATCACCATTTTCCATTACAAGTTATTAACTAACATTACACATAAAAAAATCAGGTAAAAATAATAAAATTACTGTAGTTATAGTAAACTCACTGTAGCCACATTGAAATTACTATAGCTATAAGAACTCATTGTAGCTATAGTGAAATGATCTATTAATTCCTTATAAAACCTAAAAATTCACGTGTAATTTGATTACACAATAAAATCGAGCTACGGCTTGTGGGAGAGAGAAAGAGCGTCTGCAGTAGAGAGGAAGCAGGAAGACCATGATCGTTTGTTGCAGGATCGTCTGCGTGCGAGAGACGATGCAACGACTGCTATGGAATTGTCTGCGTGCGACTGTGGGAGAGACGAAGGAGAAAATGCAATTGTTGTCTGCGTGCGACTGTGGGAGGGATAAAGGAGACTACTGTGGGACTTCTTTTGCGGCATGTCCGGGAAATTAGTGATTTTTTTGTTGTTTCATTTACCTAAACAGTGAGGTGTACATTCCTGTGGGGCACAAATTGAGCTCTTGAGGCATATAGGGTGATCTGGTGTGCAAGTCCCTTGAGGATTCTGCCCCCCTCGTGGGCTTGTGGTGAAATGGATCATGCCTGCACCTGGGTGTGTCCCGTAAATGCCTCTCAAAATAGAGCTTATGAGCTGCTTAACTAGTTGTTTCTTAAAATAAGATGATGGATATTTTTTTAGGTGATATTTCATTTCAACTCAAGTAGTAACTGTGGCCTCATGACGCTGCAAATAATGTTTTTTAGAATTGATTAGTGATAAGTTTCATTAGTGCAAAATTTATTATGTTGAAGATCGTTAATATTATACCAATTAAAAATACTCAATTTCAACAATACAATCGTGAAGACATTAGGATCGTAGATATTCTCAAAGGAAGAGTAATCAAGCTTGATACATTGTGTTTGGTCATTAGCATCATTTCTATACACGTGTCATTTTGGATGGAGTGCAGGTCAATGATGATGTGTAGGATCATGAGCTTTTTCATAATCAATAGGATAAGGATGCTCTTTGAGATTCCTATGAGCATGTAAACAAGGTAACTATGGAACATCTTCAAAGAAAGTTTCTTTTATAAGCAGTCCTAAGATCAGCTTTACGTCTTGTTTGAAGAGTAGGTATGTAAAATTGGTTTTGAAGTTGATCATAATGTAATACTCAAAGGTTTGATGTGGATCTATGGGTTGATCATTATCATTTTGAGATTGATGATGATGATTTAACTTTTGGATATTCTTTGTGCACTCAAATTAAAAATAAAATGAAATTTTCAGGTTGCTCACTTATCATTAGAAAGCATTCTAAAAAAAAATTCACTAAAAAAAAGTCGTTTAAAATGGGAAGAAATTTTATTGCTGAAGACAGTAAAAATTTGAACACTTAGCACCTAGAAACCAAGAATTTTTAAGCTTTGGCGCCAATTGAAAGCTGAAGAGATGAAATGGATAATGGACATAAAAAGAAAAGAAAATAATTTCGGAGAAAAGGATGCAAAACCGAAGAGAACTGAAGAGGAAGAATGGATACTTTAGTTTTATAAACAGTATACATGTACAATGCTTGGAATGATCCTTATACTCAGCTTGGATCAAATGAATATAACTTGCTTTCCCTCACACATACAAAGAATGAATTTATTTATACTAACGAACATTATTATATTTTGCGTAAAGATAAATATATAATGTCATGGTAATGTCCATTACATATGATTAAATCAAATAGTCTATTGTACGAGTGACTTAATAATGTTCAACCGACTCTTTTGCATTAGATTATTTCTAAAGGAGACCATTAGAGCTAGGGTTCCTCTAATGGAAAATATGCTGACAGGAACATACCATATTTCAATTACTAGAAAGAATGACATTGTAAGAGATATTGTAGAAAATTAACGAAGAGGGAGCAGTAGATTAGTGATAACGACCATGTGGATATTGGTGATATTATTTCTACTGCAGCAAGTTAGAAACTCAATGCGTGGGTTATGAACTCGGGATTTTTTTTTTCCATGTCATGGTAGGTCATATGATGGGAATATGTATATGGAAACAATGGTGTATGTAGGACTCTAAGGCTTGAAACTTCTTTTTTTATGACATATTATTACATTTTAAAGACTGGTTTAAGTTTAGACATATTTGATTTAAGAATGAATTTTATATCTTAATTTGTTCCAAGTTTTGTAGTACTTGTTTTTTTTAATGTTGAGGTCAAAGTATGCAGGTACTCTTTATTTGTTATTAGAGCAAGAGTACTTTGAAAACTATATGTATATCGGGTACAGTTTGGGTACTTCAATTACTTCATATTCGTTGGATGCATTATATTTTTGGGAGTTAGAAAACAGTGAATTATCAGGCTGCAGGAAAGACTACAAAATAAGTTTTTAAGTGCAATTTTAGGTTATTGGATGGATGAGATTTGCATTGCACAATTCATCTCAGTGCTGGATCATATATTTGCGTCATTTAGTGTGCGGGAATTATTGTTTCAGGAGTGTGAAAAATTAGTGGAAAGTGCTTGTTAGGTTCAATGCTACAACTAATGTGTGCGAAATTTGTGCTATGGAGGTATCTCATGGGTATTTAGTTCTGGTAATGTCTTGACCTGATGACATTGCAATGTGTTGTGTCCTTCGAGGTTTTATGAGCTTAAATTGCCCGACCTGCAGAGGATGAGGCACTGAGGAGATTTAATTTTGTCACAAGATTAAGTTGCTGGGGAGAATTTTTAATTGAATTAATATAAGGAGTATTTTATGTATTTTCCATATAAGCCATGTATACATGGGATTTCATTCTACATGATTATCTGATTAGGGGATTTGAAATTTGTATTTATACCATGGATTTCACACATAGAATTGATGCCTCCAAAGTTTTGCTCTGGAGAGAAGTTCTCATCTCGAGATATGTGAATAACCATGTTGGGTTTTGGGAATCGTGCCTGAGAATTAACTGTTCATGAATTTGCTACCAAAAGGATTAATGAGAAGTATTCATGTATTTGATCCCATATAGTGGGGACAAGGGTAAGAATTATGATGATAGATACAAGGGATAAGGGTAAGAATTATGATGATAGATACAACCATAGAGTGGTTGACTGTGTTTAGATCCCATTCGAGACGAGATTAATTTTAAAATCTATAGTTATACGTAAAATTTATTTAAATATGTTCAGTGACATGATTATTTTTATAGCAGGACTTCGCAAAAAATAGAGCTGTTTCAATATATCTTAACCCGAGCTTGATAATTTGTCTCCTGAAATGCTTTATTTGTGGATAATTTTGAGGCAGTTAACCTGTAGAGAACCTGTAGGTGAAGCTTGTGCGTGGTATTTGTAGCATTTTTGTGACATGCTTTCTTCATTTGAAGCAGCACTAATCATGAAATCTTTTTTACATTCCTTCTGGGTAATGTTGAGTTCTACTGGGCATGCCATGTAATGTTTGCAGATCATAACAATGCCTTTATTGTTTTTTAATTTTTAAATCAAGGATTGAATTGACATTTATTTAATTTTATTATAAGTTTTTGGTTTCATCTCTATGGATATTTTTGAATCCTTGCAGTATGGTCTGCCGAAGCCACTTTCTTTGATGAGGTCAGATAATAATTTACCACCTTGGCGTTCTGGGCTCAAGGAGGTATGCTTGACTTAAAAGTTAGAGACGGTTTACTTGCATGAAATATCTGATTTGCTTTTTGTTTTTCTTCTTAAAATAATTGCAATTTTACAAATAGCGGAATCCATTGAATCAACATTAAACTTCTGGAGTTCATGAAATGTTGCCTTGCATGTATCTAAATGTTTTTCAAGTTTTTTCTTGTCTCTTTTATTTTGTGCTGGCCCTTTTTTTCTGGAAACTTTAGTTGATCTTAGCTTTTCATCACTGGTGTTCTGGCTTAAGTATATGCTATGCATTTCCATTTGTTTTTATTGCCTTCAACATTTTCACCTCTATATTTAGGATGGCTAATTTTGACTGGAACTTGAAATTTGCTTCATAATTGAAATTGATTGCTCTTATTAGATGATGTCTGACTTTAAATTATATTGATTTAACTTGACATTAACTCAGTATATGATATATATATAGCACATTAACCTGAGTTAGGGTGTGTTTGGGAACCCGTTTCTTTGGCTTCTCATTCCCGAAATTCTGAGTGTGACGTTTGGGAGCCCGATTTCGCGTGCGTTTCACGGACGGCCGACCGCAGATCGGCGAAAGCCAAAACGAAGGGAGGGCTCTGTGTTCCGACATTGGAACTCCGTTCGGAGTGGTATATATTCTCCTTGCTTCTCTTTAATTCGTCAAATACCTCACCTATATCACCAGAAATATCCCTTGCCCCTTCCCCTCGGTTGTCACCTGTCTTTATGGCAGAAACTTGATTGAATACTTGCCTTCCTCCTTCGTTGTCCTCGAATCTAGCTGCCACGGTGGTTATGTTTTCATTTATGGCCTTTTTCTTTTTCGGTTTTCCTCTGCTTCATTGCTCTGTTCGGCTTCTGTGTTGGGGTAGATTGACTAAAAATTGCTCAATCAAGAGAAGTCAGGGAAGGAGATATATATATGTGCACTATTTTTCGGGCTTTTAAAGAATTTTTGTTGTATATATTTTATATTTTCTTGTTCTGATGTTAGATGTTCAATTTGCTTGCTCTTGCCTCTTCTTCAGGCTATAAAAACATTTTGGGGGGAGATTTAAGTAGTGATTTTTTTTTATTTGAAAGATTTACACTATTGAAAATGTCTATGTTTTGATGCAAACTAGAATGTTATATGTAAGATAAGTTAGCAGCTTCTATTTCTCTCATGTTCATTTAGGTGAAGTTAGGGAAGGAGAGATATATGTGCACTGTTTTTCTTTCTCTTTGAAAATTTATGTTGGGTTTGTTTTATATATTCCTGTTCTGATGTTAAAATGTCAATTTGCTTGTTTTTGCCTCTCCTTCAATGTAGAGAAACATTTTGAGGGGAAAAATTTAAGCAATGTTTTTTTTTTCTTAATTTGAAAGATTTATAACATTGAAAATGCATATGTTTTGTTGCATACTTAAAGTTTATACACTAGATAAGTTAACAGCTTATATTTCTCTTTTTCTCAATTAGGAGAAGTTACATAATGAGAGGTATATGAGCACTTTTTTTATGTTTCTTTGAGAATTTATGTTGGGCTTGTTTTGTATACTCCTGTTCTGATGTTAGAATGTCAATTTGCTTGCTCTTGCCTCTAGAGAAACGTTTTGGGGGGAGACATTTTAGCAGTGGTTCTTTTTTTATTTGGAAGATTTATACCACTGGAAATGTATATTTTCTAATGCATAATTGAAGGTTATATGCTAGATAAATTATTAGCTTCTATTTCCCCCTCAATAGGAGAAGTTAGGGAATAAGATATATATGAGCAGTGTTTTTCTGTTTTTTTTAGAGTTTATGTTGGACTTGTTTTATATTTCTGTTTTAATGTTAGAATGTCAATTTGTTTTCTCTTTCCTTTGGAGAAACTGTTGACCTCATTTTCAGTGAGGTTTTAGTCTCCTACACTCAGAACCTAGGATCTAGTTTTAGGAGTTTCTTGTTGACCATTCTAGCGGACTAGTAATAGAGCCCACCTTCAATAGAACTTTGAGCCACTTGACTCATTTTTGTACAGACATCGCATGAGTAGCCCCAAACACTCAACTTTTGGTTGCAATAGCTAAGGACTAACATATAGAGAACCCGAAAATGAGTTCTTACAGGATCAGATAGTCATAGGTGAACCCTCCATGACTCGAATACTCACGAACGCCGCAATTTATGCACTCACTGCAGCATACACGATGTTGACTTGAATTGACCTGATTGTCAGCAAACTTGTCTAGACGATCCCGGATGACGAAACATACCACGTCGATGTGTCTAGAATGTCAACTTTAGCTTGAAAGGACACCCATATTGTTATGGTTCAGCGCACGAGCAATTTACACGAAAATTGATGCACATTTTTTTTAGCGGGGCGCGGGCCCGGGCTCAACCTAGGTTTAACTCGAATTCAATTCGGGCTAGACTCGGGCTGAACAATGGTTAAACAATTTTGAATTTCAAATTTCAAATAAATCATTTAATCGCGCCATAATGAAATTTAATTAGGAGTAGTTATATGCCAAATAAACTATTGGAATTCATTCAATTCCCCGCCAAGATGTCGCATAGCGATTGTTTTGGTATGCCTGATATACAAAAAACCGCGTCTCCCCTTCCTAAGCTCTGGGCTCGTCATTCGACTTCTTCCCCCTCTCTCAACCGCTTGATTCGGCTCTCCTCCTCTCCACACTGAAGCCTCGACGTCCCTCTGCACTGAAAAAAAAAATCCTCGCCTTCCTCTCCCGCTCGCCTCACCCCTGCACCAAATTACCGAGCTCCCCGCTGCGCCTCCTCCCCTTTGCACCAAGGCCCTCACTCAACTTCCCCGCTCGCCCCCGCTCACTTGCTCCTCTCTCTCGCACGCCCTGAAGCCTGCTCCTTCTCTCTTCCTCGCTCGTTCGAACAGCCGTTTGGCTCGCCTCTCCCCCACGACTAGACGCTGCTCGACTGCCTCCCACGCTCGCCCCGTAGCACTTGCCCGCTCACCTCTCCCTCTCGGCACCCAAAACCATAGTCGTACGCCTCTCCCGCTCATTCGGCTCGCCCTTCCTTCTCCCAAGATCCTTCTTCACGGAAACGCCTGCCTCGCCCTCCCTCTCCCTCACGATACTTAGCCCCTCCTCACGCCGAACAACCGTTCGACTTGCCCTTCCTTCTCCCACTATCCTTCTTCACGGAAACGCCTCCCTCTCCCTCACTCCTCAACGCTCGAGGTAAGCATTTTCTCAGGTAAGATCCCTTTCTCGAGTTTCCCCTTCTTCACAAGCTTTGAGCTGATTATGATTTTTTTTTTCCATTTTTGCTAATTAAATGTCGCTTTGAGACATGCATGCCCCCTTTGCTCTGTTATTAGATTGAGTTTGTCGATCAAGAAAATATGATTTAAGTGATTTTCTTTTTGGTTTATAGAGAACATGTTGCATGATAATCCCTAGCTTTACTTTTTACGGTGTGTCTCTTATCCACTGTCGAAATTTTGCATCATTGTCTATTTCACTTTAGAGCTGAGCCTTATTACATTCTGTGTGAATTGGAAATACAGAAATTTTACTCCCGTTTAACATTATAAATTCAGAAATTTTTTTTTAGATTTCTTGAATAGTTAGTTTATGATTGTCATTTTCATGAACATAAGTTTGTGATTATTTGGCGGTTGCGTTACCACTATCCTTTGCTAATTAATTGGATTTTCGAGGATTTGCATCTCTAGTGTCGATTCTTACATATTTATATGTATAATCCTAAACTCCAATCATTATGCACATACCATTTTACCTACACATGTAATGGGGTTATTTCTTTTGGGTGCTAAACGCATAAGTGTTACATATGTAAATGTTTGAGAATTGTCAAATATGTATGAAAGTATCATTTGGGGATGTTTTATTCACTGTTTTGGAGGCATTAAAAAATATCATTTAGAGGTTGTTTTAAACATTGTTTTGGAAATATTCAAAGCACCGTTTTGGCACTGTTTTGACACCGATTTGGGGCATTTTGGTGGGCTGATTTTAGGCAACCCATGCACTGTTTTGAAGCATTTTGGTGGGTTGATTTGAGGCAATCTATGCACTGTTTTGGAGGCATTAAATGTATCATTTTGGGGTTATTTTATGCACTGTTTTGGAGAGGTTCCTGTAGTTTTTAAGTGATGATTTACACACAGTTTAAAGTTTTGTTTGGAAGCTTATAACTGCTGTTTGGTACTAGGAAATGTCCTAGGAAGCTTAAAATTGTTGTTTAGTGCTAGAGAGTGTTGTTTGGAAGCTTATAGTTGCTGTTTGAAAGCTTAAACTGGTGTTCGGTGCTAGGAAGTGTTGCTTGGAAGCTTAAAACTGCTGTTTGGTGTCAGGGAGTGCTGTTTGGAAGCTTAGAGTTCCTGTTTGGTGATTAATAGGTGCTGTTTGGTGATAAGAAGTGTTGTTTGGAAGTTTAAAACTGCTGTTTTGGGCTAGGGAGTGTTGTTTGGAAGCTTATAACTGCTGTTTGGTGCTAGGAAGTGCTGTTTAGCCCTTAGAAGTTGTTGTTGGGAGTCTCTAGCTGCTGCCCGGAGCTGTAGGAGGCCTTAGGATTGTTGTTTAGGCTTGCTAGTTGTTGTCTGAAGCTGTAGGAGACCTTAGGACTGTTGTTTAGGCTTGCTAGCCGCTGTTTGGAGTTGTAGGAGCTTTCCTGTGTCACCGGTTCTTTTACATGCTTAAGCTCATATTTGATATGCTCATTAAACTCTCAGTTATATTTGCTTATTTTCTCATATGATGCTGACGTCGCAGCAGCAGCAGATACGTCAGACACACAAGTACATTTTATTTATTGTTATTTTATCACTGCAATTTTCTATTGCTTTAATACATCATGCAGGCCTAGTTGCGATTTCATTTTCAAAACAAAAAAATTTTAAAAAATTAGACAACATTTTTAAAGAAAAAACATTAAAAAAAACATAACACGTCATTTTGAATTTACGGGAGTCATTCGGATGAGGTAACCCACGGTTGCTAACGAGATCTCTCCAGTTTAATAGAGCTTAACAACTCGTTTAGTCTAAGTAAATTCAAAAGAAAATAGTGGTACCGGAACGAGGGAACTGTTAGATCATAACTAGTGTCGCTCTAATCAACTTTCTATCTCTGCGGTCTATTTGCATAATAATCTAAGTAAAACCTTTTGAACCATAATGCTTGAACAAAACCAAAACTTTGGAACACACTTGGTAAAACCTTTTGAACCTTAGACTTTAGCACTGCTAACTCGACGAGAAGCTTGGACCCAGCTTTGTGGGCAGCATGACAAAGAGTTTGGATCGAGTAACAAGAGGATCTTCTTCAACAATCTCTCTCCTTAGTCTAAATAACTCGACAGAGAGCTTGGACATAGCTTTGTGGATAGCACGACAAGGAGCTTGGATCGAGCAACAAGAGAATCTTCTTCAACAATCTCTCTCTTAGTCTAAATAACAACCCATAGGACTTCGATGTAGCTCGCCCAGTATGACATAAATCCTCACACTCTCTTTAGGCTCCTGTGCAACCATGTTGCGCAGCGTAAGTCCTAACTCGCCTTAGGTTCTGAAACCCTCCTATCTCTGCGGTCTATTTGCATAATCAGATATTATTCAAATGTAAATAGCAAATAATAAAATTGACAGGATTAAACATCTAAATAACATCGTCTCCAAAATTCAGCCACACATTAGAATAGTCTGGGAATTCACAGAGGTTTAGCCTCAGGATCTGTGACATCCCATACCCTTTTTCTTCTTTTGGACTCCTGAAAATAACCGTTCTTATTTAAGCCATTCTTGCTTGATTTACAACGTCATGCCGTGAAAACCTAAACTTTGAATTTTTTAAGACTCTGATCATCATCGAAAGTTTTCTCGAGTGAACCCGTCATTTGGTTTGTAATTAACTATATAGGCTTGCCTTTATAGGGTACTTGGAACCCATGTAAAATAAATCCTACTTAATCTTTATATTAGGTAAGGGAACTTGTCGGTTACAGATAAAACATTCGCAGGTCAAACTGATGTCACAAATCTCTTAGTTTGTAGGATTGGGTCCATCGTCGAAGTATACACTCATCTTTTGGGAAAGTGTAGTATTCGCAATATCAGTCACGATTATGCAAACCATTAGACGAATGAGATCCATTTGATCTCATTTTTCTAAAATTAAAAATATTACTTTCAAAACTTATATACCTCTTATATTACATTAAATTTCAAAATTATTTTCAATTTTCAAATAAATCAAAAAGTTGACCGACATAAACATTTGGGGGAGGGGGGGGACATTTCAGTTGTGGTTCTTTTTTTTTGAAATATTTATATCACTAGAAATGCATATGTTCTGATGCATACTTGAAGATTAAAAGACAGATAAGTTAGCGGCGTTTATTTCTCTCTCCCTTAATCAGGAGAAGTTAGGGAAGGAGAGATGTTGCCATGGAGAGGAGATTGTCCCGAAGACTTGATCTCCAAGACTTGAAGACATGTCATTCTAGGCTTGCTGGTTACTATGATTGTCCTAATTATTGTAGTTATATGCTTTAAATAATTGATCATTTTTTTTGTATTAGAGTATTTTGCACTTTACTGATGTTTTTTTGGTAGTAGAATATTTTTCTGTTAGTTTGTTGTAATTATTCTAAAAACTACAATTATTCAAAATATAAGGGCAAAACAAACTTTCTCATCAGAAACAATAGTAGCACAGTAGAACTCCCAAACAGACTCCAGCTTCTCCATCAACAGCTTTGTGACAGTTCCTAATAAACTACTTCTCCAGAAAGCAGCTTTACTACTGCTTCTTGGGAAAGCAACAACCGCCCTAAACACTTTTTTAAGGGATCAATGTTTGAGCAAAAGAATACATTTAAAAATTAATAAATGTAAATGCAAATTTTAATTTACTATTATATATAATTAGCTATTAGATAAAACAATTGCTATTCCTGATTTATTAAGTGAATGGTTAAATAAAATAATTAATAGTTTTTATTTTGAATTTACTTTTAAAAATAATGATGTGCATGATGTTATGGCTAGGTAATAATTAAAATACTTATTTAAATTGAAAGCATTTCACATGTCATATTCAAATGGAAGAAATGACATCCATGGTGTAATTTTTATTTCTTAATGTATTCGAATTTAAATTCAAAACTTTGCCATGTGTTAGCCTTGTCATCCACTAAGTGTCCACTCATATAATATGATACATTAATTTAATGTATGTAAAGATATACTTTTATTCATGATTGCATAACACAAATAATACATGTGCATATATACTTATCAAGATTTTAAATTGTGCAATTGGGTGTGAGACGTTTTTCATCTATGAAAGAGTATTACATCAGTGACTAGCTTAACGATAATTTTGTCTTTTGTACGCCTAAGGACAATTTAGTATTTTATTATTATTATTATTGGTTATAAACAAGCTAAAAATGTTTAGGGTCAGGGGAATGCTTGAGTTTGAGTCCTGTATCTGAGGTTTAGCGTTTGGGAGAGATCTCCCATCTCTCTAATTGTAGGAATTATGAGGGATCGCCTATCTCATGAATTATAGGTGCTTATCTTTTTTATTTGTGTTAGTTATTAGGCTGTATTGTTTGGATTTGGTGTTTGGAAAATAAATTGTGTTTGTCCTAATTTTTGTGGAAAAACTTGTCGAATTTGATGTCAGACCATTTCAAATTGGTGTTAGATGAAGTTATGGGAATCAGATCGTGGAGCGGGAAGCCAAGGATGGAATCATGGCTTTCAGGAACAATGCAAGAGTGACGATTCCGACATATAGTGATGGAACCGGCGACCGAAAATCATCGTCAAGAACCGAGAAGCGTGTGCAGAGACCTGAAACTACATCTTCCTCCTCGGTGGGGTAATATGTTTGCACTCTGGGCTCGCGGGGAAGGGGTCGATGGAATGGCGGCGTGCAATTGAACAAGCGGGAAGCATCAATGAGATCACGACATCCGATCATTGGTATTGAAGGGATTGGACACCTTTCTCCTCCCGTTGCAAACATGATCAAAGCTTGTCGGGAAGTTAACATAGTGATGCACATAAGTTCAACGCCGAAACAACTTTCGGGATTGCGACATTGAGTTTTGCATGGAACCTAAATTGCATATAGAAATTCAGATCATTGTGTCCAGGGTTCCGCTCGGTTTTTAAGCACCAAGCTACATACAAGAATTCAGGGATTACGACATCCAGAGTTCCGTCTGTGTCGAAATCACACTAATAAATTCTGAAGCTCGCGATTCAAGTGTAAAGGAGTTATCAAACCGTACATGGGGTAATGACAGCTAAGAAAGGAGATGATTTGTTGAAGAAATTAGAGGGAGAGTTGAGTCAACATAAATCTAGGATAGAAAAAAGGCTCTTCACCATAGATGATAGGTTTTCTTCCATGGAGAATTGAATGGAGGACAAATTCGAGAGCCTTGAGGAGAAAATAAAGAGGGTCATTGAGATGCAATCCAAGATCCCGTTGATGACTCAATTTGCAAACTCTAATCAAAGGTTGACCGGAGAATCTGCTGCCAGATCGAAAGAAAAAGAGATCTAATGTAAGGAACGTGTAGATGAAAACATCCACCATCACAAACTTCCCCCCAGGACTCTAGTGGTGGGTGAATTAGATATTTTGAATGGAGGGGGTTGGGCTGAGACATGGAGGAGGGGTTATGCAAGTGGTTGAGAGGAGCACGAAGAAATAAGGAGAGAAAGTGGAATGGGTTATGACTATGATCGAAGGATGGAGTTTCACCATAGTACATGGGGTAAACAACAGAGGAAGAGGAAGAGGAAGTTGGGTTATTGATGCTAGGGTTAGGATGTTGAAGATGCTAATCTTCGAAGAGAAAGAAGCACATGGGTGGGTATATCTGGTAGAGAGATAATTCACGGTGAATGAGCTAATTGTGGAGGAAAAACTCATGGTAGTAGGGTTATGTTTGGAGGGGAAACCCTTAGCATGATTTTATTGGAGGGAGGCTAGTTATCCAATTTGTTCATGGGAGAAATGGGCTAAGCACATGTTGGAACGTTTCCGAGCCATCCATGATGGAGACCTACACGAGCAATTCTATATATTGAATCAGGAGGGGACTGTCATAGAATATAGGAAGTGATTCGAGCTATTTCAGTACGGTTGAAGGAGATTTCTGAAGTAGGATTGAAGGGGAATTTCATGAATGTCCTAAAGCCCGACATACAGGCAGCACTCTGACTATTGAAACTGCGGGGATTGAGAGAGACTATGAAGCTAGCTTAGATGATGGAGGATAAGAACCAGATGGAGAAGGCCAATAGGAGCAACATAGATGGAGCACCGTACCGATCTATCACAACTATGATGATATCAAAAGCTCAAAAAGTGGTAGTCTAGAGGGAGGCAACACAGAATATGAATAGTTGGACACGACCGGGAGTGAAACTCAAGAGCCTTACAAAGACAGAGATTCAGGAGAAGCAAGCTAAAAGATTATGTTTTCGGTGTGATTAGAAGTTTACCTAAGAATACTGTTGTAAGGATAAAAAATTACAAATTCTCATAGTGTGTGATGAGGAGTCAGAAGATGAAATAGAGGCAGTCGTGGTGGAGGAACACTCATTTTTTTTGACATTGAGGACAATGTGTCTTTGGGCGGAGTACTGTTACGTCGGTGTCTATCCTATAAAAAAAATTTATCTTTTGTACACCCAAGGGTAATTTTGTCTGTTATTATTAATATTGTTGTGTATAAATAAGCTCATTATGTTTAGGGTTAGGGGGATGCACGAGATTGAGTCTTGTATCTTAGGTCTAAGGTTTGGGAGAAATTTTCTACCTCTCGAATTGTAGGAATTGGGAGAAATCGCCTACCTCTCGAATTGTAGGTGCTTATCTTTATGTATTTGTGTGAGTTATTATGTTGAATTGTTTTGATTTGGTGTTTGGGAAATAAAATTTATATTTGCCCTAATTTTTGTGGAAAAACATACCAGTCGACGTCCGATTGTATAAGCGAGGCACAAGTCATTAGGCATTCTGAAGTGTTAGCCTCAAAATTAAATAATTGCAGAGCCGAAATAGAGATAGAATTAATCTATTAACATCTTAACCTATAGTTATATTATTGAAAGATTTATTAACATTCTCACATAGTAAGATTTGACATATTGTGTATATATTGAGCAACAAATTGTGCGAACCATAAAATATTATGTTACCCATTACACAAAGTGAAAGTGTAATGCATATATAGACTGATCAAACTAACATAAGACACAAATGGAAATAACATAATATATTAAAGCAAAGACATAAGATATGTTTAGCATAATAGATTTTACATATTCATTGTCTAACATAGTCATATATCAAAAGAAGAATATAACAAATTATTAAAAGCCCTTAGCACTCTCATCGCTCAGGGGGCTTCGTTGGAGTCATCATCGTAATGAACAATTTCTTCCATATTTTTTCTACATTTGACTCAAAGTTCTCCCATTTGTTCTCTTCTCCTTCTTCAATTCCAATCAACCTAATCAATGACAATCAATGAATGTAGGAAAGTGCAAATCTACTTAAGAAGGAATCTATTTCCTTCTCCTTGAATATATTCGACTAATGGTGTTTTTTATTTATATTTCCAAAGTTTTTTGTTTTTCCTTATTTGGAAAGATTCCTATTTTTTTGACATTATTATATACTTAGTAAAGTGTAATCCATAAGATGAGCAAGAAATAAAATATTTTCCCACATTTCCGCATGGTATCAGAGTAATGTTGTCGCTCATCCTCGATGCTTGAGAAAGCCGCAACCATCTCTTCTTTTCGACTCTCCTCTGCTCGCCTTGATTCACTATAAGAAGCGAATAGCTCTTCCGTCATCCATCCTTTCTATTTGAACAGTTGAACTTGTGTGTACGACCAAATATAGGGGTGTAAGCGAGTTGAGTCAAGCTCCAACCACCCTCGGTTTGAGCTTGAGCTTGATTAATTTTATCAAGGTCAAGCTTGAACTTGAGCTTAAATCTATGATTTCGAGCCGACTCATGAGTCCGCTTATTTAATATAAAAGAGATAAAATAATATTAATTTAAGGTATTGTTATAATAAAGTTACAAATAGAATGAGCAATTATGAGATAAATAATAATAAATCACTTGATATAAAATAGAAATACTATTTTTTAAATCAATTTTAATACTTTAAAGATAAAGTCTTCAAATTTAATACATTATGAGTATAGTTTATATTAATACTTTTTTTAAATGAGTTGGCTCATGAGCTCACAAGTCGAGTCAGAACTAGCTTGAGCTTGTCTTGTTAGTTCATCGAGCTCAGCTCGCGATCCACTTATCGAGTCAAGCTCGAGCCGACTCACGAGTCGACTTAACTCACTTGCACCCCTAACAAAATCGTAACTAGCCGCAAAACTTACAACTCATTCTTTGCGCTCTCAATCGACTGCTCTGGCGTGTCTTGTTCGACCAGATCGTTACATTTGAACAATTTGAATGTAGGTTGCAAATGAACACTTCGATTCAATTTACGCATAGTCCTTTTGATTTTCACAGTTTGTTTCTTCTTTTATTTGCTAAAGTCAAGAATGATTCGGTACCTATGATCGATTTGACTTGCTCTAGTAGCTTTATCAAGAGTTGAAAAAGACCCAACATTTTTTACTGAGTGTCGAACCGGTCGAAATTGAGAGTTGCGCAGCTCCCTCCAATTCATGTTTGCTCGTCTAGTCAGGGAGTCGAGCTAAGGGAATGTCTTGTTCGTGAGTCAGGACTAGCTTGAGCTTGTCTTGTTAGTTAGAATCGAGCTCAGCTCGCGAGCCACTTATCGAGTCAAGCTTGAGCCGACTCACGAGTCGGCTTAACTCGCTTGCACCCCTAACCAAATCATAACTAGCAGCAGAACTTACAACTGATTCTTTGCGCTCTCAATCGACTGCTCTGGCGTGTTTTGTTCGACCAGATCGTTACATTTGAACAGTTTGAATGTAGGTTGCAAATGAACACTTCGATTCAATTTACGCATAGTCCTTTTGATTTTCACAGTTGTTTCTTCTTTTATTTGCTAAAGTCACGAATGATTCGGTACTTATGATCGATTTGACTTGCTCTAGTAGCCATATGAAGAGTTGAAAAAGACCAAGGCCCAACATTTTTTGCTGAGTGTCAAACCCTTTGAAATTGAGAGTTGCGCAGCTCCCTCCAACTCATGTTTGCTTGTCTAGTCAGGGGGTCGAACTAAGAGAATGTCTCTTCATTTCGTTCGTGCAGTAGGCACAATCTAGATTAAAGCTTACATCTTCACTCCTTATTGAACTCGATAAGTCCTCCCACTTGGTCACGAACCATAAATTGCACGATTCTCCCTCTCATATCATTCAGGAGGCCTTTGTAGAAGTTCGAATAGATGAGAGCAGAAAGAAGTTGATGACAGACAATCACACCCTACCATCTGTTATAGGATTAATTTTGTACACTCAAAATTCATCTCAAAATAGCAAGCCCAAAAAAGATGATCGTGGTGCGACCATTGTAAGAAATCCGGTTATGTGATGGAAAAATATTTGAATTTGCCTGATAAACTTGTAGATTTGAAGCCATCTAATGGAAGATATGAGAGGCAGAACCGTGCAAATGCTGTTGTCACAACTAACAACAATTCATAATTCAACCTATTCATCAGGGAGCAAATTGAGACACTATAGAAAATGTTTAGTAATAGTTTTTGTTCTTTACAAGCACAGCAATCATCTGTCGAGCAACTTATTAGCCTGTTAGCACATCAATGTGTCTTATCCCATGCTTTTAGTGTCTAAAGAAATAAATTTTGTATTGTTGACTTTGGAGCCTATGATCATATGTTGGGGAACATTAACATCTTCAAAAAATTATAACCCATATATTAGTCATTCAGCAGTTCAAATATCTGATGGTTCATGTTCACCAGTAGTAAGAACTAGATCTATCAAATTTAAAAATGATTTTCATCTCCACTCTATTTTTCTATGTTTCCAAATTGCCAATTCTCAATCAACAAACTTACTCGTGACCTTCAATGTGTGATTACATTTTATACCAATTATTATAATTTCAAGTTGTGGATTTGAGAAGAATAATTGATCATATTGAGATGCATTATAGCCTATAATTGTTTGGATAAAATAACTTCATCAGTAGGCAATGTCATTCAAGTTTTATTTCTGAGTTCGGTTCAAATTCTATCAATATAGTTTCAATAAAAGTCAAGTCATCTCGAGTCATTGTCGTCTTTGTCATCCAAATTTTGTGTAAGTGAAAAAGATGTTTTCACATTCTTTTATCACTAAAAAACTTAATTTTTATCAATACGTAACTTGCCAACTTGCAAAAGATATCGGACATGTATACTCTAAATTACAATACAAGCTTACACGTCCTTTTTTATGTAATTCATGGTAATATTTGGGGACCTCACAAGTAAACAATATAAATGGAACACGACAGTTTGTATCAGTCATAAATGACCACACAAGAATAACATGAATATTCCTTAAAAATGAAAATTTTGAAACAACCACCATATTGCAATCCTTTCATTCTATGATATTTGTTCAATTCCAAAGTAAAATTCAAATTTTTAAAATTGATAATGCTAAGGAATATTTTAATTCTATTCATTGTCCCTATTTATTTCAAACATGATGTTATATAAGTTCTTGTGTGGATACTCCTCAATAAAATATGGCCACTAAAAAGATAAATAGACATTTACCCCGTGTCATTATGTTGTTTAATAATGTGGCTAAACAAGTTTGGAGGGAAGCCATTCTCAAAGGCCGTATGCCTCATCAATAGGAGGCATAATCGAGTTCTAAATTTTATATTCCTCATAATGTTCTCATGGAATTCTATCCACACATCTGCTCTATTTTTTCTGACTTAGCATTAAAGATTTTTGGTCTTTTTGCCTTTGTTCACATCCATCAACACCCACCAAACTTGATCTCAAGTCTCTCAGATGTATCTTCCTCGGTTACTCCTCTGATAAAAAAACGTGCAAATACTACTCTCCAACCATTAGTGAAATATATCACTCTATAGGTGTCACTTTCTTTGAGAGCCAATCTTATTTTTTCAAATCTAAAATTTAGGAGGATAATTTGAAGAAATACTAGATTTGGGATTTTTTATTGTTATTTGGGCCATTTTTCTTTTAAATGAACAAAATTCTATCTCAACCAACTCCATTGAAGAATTATGCTGCCAGAAAATTGTTCCGATTGTCTTTACTCTATCTTAACATGACACCAATGATCAGGATCTATTGTCTACACCAAAAGATGAATGACCACTAAGCATGTATAGGACACTATGCAGACCCATAACTATTAAGAGTCAGAATCAAGTTCTTCTGATGCTCATAATATTATGGATTTCTCAACTCATGCCACTCTTGCACCAATGGTTGATGACTTGAATCAACTAATTCAACACATGAAAGGTATCTGAGGGTGCACTATTCATTCATTTGAAAGATATGTAGTTTATGGGAAGTTGTTACCATTTTATAGGGCTTTTGTGACAAATCTTGATAGTATACTGGTTCCCAACTCTATCCAAGGGGCTCTAAAGGTTCCAACATGGAAACATGCACATGAGGAAGAAATTTGTGTTGTAGAGAATAATAACACATGGACACTTACAGAGATATTTCATGGAAAGAATGTATTAATGACTAAATACAAAGGAGATGAAAGTGTAAGAAGATTCAAAGCTAGACTGGCTATCAAGCTTCCAATAGTCATATGGGATTGACTACCGGAAAATTTTTGCACCTGCTGCCAAACTTAATATGGTTTGGGTTCTGCTCTCTGGTAGTAAATTAAGATTGACCTTTTTACCAACATGATGTGAAAAATACCTTCTTGAATGATGACCTTGATGAAGAAGTCTACATGACTATACCTCTGAGTTTGGAACATAGGTCGAATAACATGTTTTGCAAGTTGAAGAAGTCCTTATATGACTTGAAGCAATTGCCTTGCACTTAGTTTAACATGTTTGCTAAAATAATAATTACAAACGAATACCATTAGTGTCAAGCGATCATACATTGTTTGTATCTTAGAGGCAAAACTACTATTCTCGTAGTATATGACAAGTGATGATTCAAAGGAAATCATCAAACAAAAAAATAATGCTTGCATTATAATTTTAGATTAAAAAACCTTGGACTCATACTTTTCGAAATAGAGGTGACTCAGTCTAAAGAGGGAATTGTGATATCCCAAAGGAAGTACATCTTTGATATGTTATGTGAAACTACCATGCTTGGGTGTAAATCTACTGACACACTCATGGATTCCAACAATAGATTGAACATAAGTGAAGAAAACAGTCTCGTTGACAAAGGAAGATATCAAAAATTTGTGGGCAAACTACTTTATCATTCAAAAGACTTGATATTGCATACTCAGCCAGTGTAGTAAGTCAACACATGAATAATCCAAAGAAAGATCATCTCGAATTAGTGAATAAAATCTTGAGATATTTGAAGATGACCCTTGGATATGGTTTGCTCTTCAAAGACATATGACAGTTGGGCAGGAGAGATAACTAATAGAATATCAACCACTGGATATTGTTTATACATTTGGGGCAATCTTATCATGTGAAAAAACAAAAAACAAGCTGTCGTGTCCCAGAGTAGCGCAAAATTTGAATATTATGCTCTTGCACTAGGAATATGTGAGGAAATGTGGATTCAACGACTATTAAGGGAACTTAAGATTGAGATGAAAGATAGAATTAAGATTTTTAGTGATAGCTAAGCAGGTATTTGTATATCAAAAAATCATGTGCTTCATGACAGAGCAAAGTGCACTGAGATTGATCGACACTTCATCTTAAAAAAGTTTAATATTGGATTTGCTCAGCTTATATATGTTCCCACACGACTTCATATTATTGATATTTTCACCGAAGCACTACCAAGGGATAGTCATGATAAATTGCAATTCAAGCTTGGTTTGTGCGATATATACATCCTAATTTGAGGGGGTGTGTATGTAAGTGCAAATCCACATTTTGAAGGAATTTATTTTCTTCTCATTGAATATATTTTACTATTAGTGTTTACTTTTATTTAAATTTCTTAATTTTCTTTTTTCCCTTGTTTGGAGGGATTCATATTTTGTTTCCTGACATTATTATATATATATATATATATATATATATATATATATATATA
>NEWO01000382.1:410224-433607 GCA_003013225.1 Phalaenopsis aphrodite
AGCGCAAAATTTGAATATTATGCTCTTGCACTAGGAATATGTGAGGAAATGTGGATTCAACGACTATTAAGGGAACTTAAGATTGAGATGAAAGACACAATTAAGATTTTCAGTGATAGCTAAGCAGATATTTGTATATCAAAAAATCATGTGCTTTATGACAGAGCAAAACACACTGAGATTGACCGACACTTCATCTTAAAAAAGTTTACATTGGATTTGCTCAGCTTATATATGTTCCCACACGACTTCAGATTATTGATATTTTCACCGAAGCACTACCAAGGGATAGTCATGATAAATTGCAATTCAAGCTTGGTTTGTGCAATATATACATCCTAATTTGAGGGGGTGTGTATGAAAGTGCAAATCTGCATTTTGAAGGAATTTATTTCCTTCTCATTGAATATTTTTTACTATTGGTGTTTACTTTTATTTAGATTTCTTAATTTTTTTTTTTCTTATTTGGAGGGATTCATATTTTGTTTCCCGATATTATTATATATATATATATATATATAGTAAAGTGTAATTCATAAGATGAGCAAGAAATAAAATGTTTCCCCATATTTTCACAATAAGAAGTTAAGAATATTAATTAAACTCTAAGACAACAACATATTCCTAAATTTTTATGGATATATTTTCTTTTTATCCCTTGTTGCCTTGTGTTTGATGTACTAGCGTTATTTATGTCTCCATCGAAGAAATCAACATTTAATCTTTTTGTTGTAACTCGAATGGTGTGATCTCACTATCATCCTATAAATTACTTATCATCTGGCATATCATCATATAATAGGAGATTCTCGTCAACCTTCAAATTATTTTTCTTTAAATTTATATCTTTTAGGCTCTTAAATATAATGTACTCCAAAAAATTCATTCTTAAGGTTGTTACACGATTCTTCTTTTTTGTATGAACTTATTTGTATGTGCTTTAGTTATGCTCACATTTAGATGACAAAAATGTAAGTCCTAATACCTATACAGTAAAGTGTTGCAACTTTGTAATGCTATCTCTATACTAGATCGACCATTTTGCTATATTTGAAAGAAATTAGCATAGTTTGAAGATAAAAATTAAATTTTGGAGTCATTCCTTTTTTCATTGAAAACATTAAGTATTAAAAATTATTTGGAGAAAAAATTGCAATAATATCTTTAGTTTGTTGTAAACCAAATAAAATTTTCATATTTGTAAATGGCCAAGTTGCATGTTAGTAGTTTCTCTTTCAGTTGGGTCAACAATCAACTTTTCTATATGCAATAATATAGCATCAATTTGATCTTACGATTGATAAACTTGTTCTCAACAATTTGAAATTATGAAAATCCCCAATTGTATACAAATGACAATGTAGCTGAAACTTCTATCTCTTATCAATGATATATCTAATCTCTCTATAACTAACTTCCTCTCCTTCTGATTATGGGCTAATAATTTCTTGACCTAGTCTATTGCAATGTGAAGAAAGCCCATGCATAGCTTTTTCTTTACATCCTCCATTTTCAAAACTTGAATAAATTACATTGTGGTTGCTATTGCATATGTTATACTAGATCAAACCTTTCATTCAAAATAATGTTTCGACTTCTTTTTCCTCAACCTTCTTTGCATATGCATAACTAAGCCATTGGGTGAAAGTGAATTGTCTCCAATGGTTATCTAACTTCCAATGTACTCTTTAGAATTGAACGTGTCTTAGTAAATCTTATTGTAGCAAGCCGTATTAGTTCTTAGAAAATTTTTTCTTCAAAGAAAATACTTAAGAATGATTGTAAATAATTTTATTTATCTTCTTTGTTGTGGTCAGGGCATTATTATGTTGGGACAAGTTACCATGTTTCTCTAAAATCAAATCTAGGTGTTTGGTATAAATGATTTCTTTTCTCTATCAACTTATTTTACATGCCGTGTAAGCATGAGCATTATCTATCACTATTTAGCAACCAAATGCCCTTTAATTTTTTTCTAGCACTCCATCAAGCAGTCCAAAAATATACTTTTCACTAATCACCTGAATAGATGCTTCTAGATGCTTCTACAGATTTTAATTAAAACGAAAGATCTTGGGAATTATTTATCAAAATGTTTATAGGCTTTTATTCTTTAAGTCAGTCCAACCCTTAGACATAATTGTCACTCGAGTATGATTCTAAGTCCTTTAAACCTCTTTATTTTTTTATGTATTAGTCAACTCTTCTTTCAATACGCATGTTCTCAAATCATATATGGACAAAGAGTTCATGCTTCAACCATGAGTACCATTGGAACCTATCATATTAAAATAAGGAGTAATTGCCACTTTAAATGGAATAACATTTTCATAAGAAAACCTCTAAATATCCATGTAGACACGTTAGTGTGCCTCTTTAGCATGCTCTGAAGACGTCTGCTGAGGTGGAGCTACGCTTTTTCTATGACCCCTATCATCTAATCATATTTACCATATTGTGGTCTAGAGGACTTCTTGCTCCTTCAATAGACATAGGTGGCAAAGTTGATGAGGACAGTGCGCTCACTTCCATATTAAGAGTTGACATCAACTCTATCATCAGATCATCGCTGTGCAAAATGCTTTGATTCGTCAACTTATTCGTATGTAATCGACTTGGAGGAAAACAAGAACTATAACGAAATTCACATAGAATCATGCATAAATGGCTTAAGGAGACTCCATGGAGAAATCTTACTGGAAAGAACTTCAAATATCTTAGAGCATGCAAAACCCTTCACGAACTGTAATCTAAATAAAAGAATGAGGACAACTGTTTAGAGCAAAGACATCTTACATATGATCAACATGATTATAGCTTGAAAGAGGAAGCTCAAGACATCTGTTGGAACTGCCAACATATGCCTCTCATTTGTCTGCCTTCCTTCTCCTGATCCATCTTTGCTTCTACTTCTCCATCTAGCTAATCATTAGCATTTTGCTCCACATGACCATTCTCACATTTGCTCTAGCCCCACCCTCTTTGGAAGCTTCTAACATTTTTATATGGCTTGAGCAAATGAATAATATATCATATTAGATCCTACCACTTTGCTGATGTTATAAGATATTTATTTCTTTCCTTCAGTTTTGATTGTCTTCCTTTTTATAATTCTCATTTCTTAGTCTTCCATATGTGAGTCTTAAGGCACATGGGAATATTTAGTTTAGTATTACGTGAAATAGTTAAATAATATTGTTGTTAACATATTGGTGTTGGAAATTTTTTAGTAGTTTTGCTTTATAATTGAGCCTTTGGATTGAAAACAGTAGAATTTATTGGGGAAGGAAAATTATTTTTCTTAATTACTCACAAATAGGGTACACACACACAAGGAAACCTGTCCCTCCATATTTACAAACTTGCCAAACATATCTCACCTAACTTAGGAAAAGAAATAATTTTAAATAAAGAATAGAAAAACATAAAATAGGGTCCCTCCTAACTCCTCCACTTTGGTATCCATCCAATCATCGCCATCTACTTCACCTCATTGCCAACAAATTCTTCGCCAGATCCATCTTCGTTGATGCCAACTTCCTCATTGATGCCAACACCACAGTCTATGACTCAGCCCCCATCCGAATATCCTCAAACGGCTACATCCTCAACTATGCTATTCGGAACTACAGCCCATACTCAAAATTTCAATGGCCATAATAAATAAAACTATGCCATAATCCTCTTTAAATGCTCTTTCCAATAGCTGATGATGGAGACGAGGTGTAGGTGAAGGATTCGTGAGAGGGTGACGATTTCTATTTGGAGCTCAAAGAATCCTTGTTGAGAACCCTTACAGGGACATTTGCTAGGGATTTTCTATTTTTATTATTATTTTTTTAATTTCAAATTACTCGGAAGACATTAAATATTTTTTTTCTTATTAAAACATAAAAATAAAATATAAATATAATAAATTAAAAAAATAGAAGCAATGCCAGACAGCCGCTCAGATTTGTTATCATTTTAGTATTATGTGAACAGAAAGTCTCTTGTTTCTAGTACTGTTGAAAAGCTGAAATCAGGAAGTGGAAGTTAATTTTTAGTGGAATTTGAGATTTTCTAAATCAAATTTTGTATTTTTGGCTAGATTTGGGGTATTTTGAGAAATAACTAATTTTGTCTTTTGAATTATAAATGGGACCCTTGGGGTCCATATCATTTGATGAATTAGAGAATAAAATTTAAAGTTTTCTCTCAAATTTTTATCTTCTAGTTGAATGCGAGTTTTTTGAGTGAGCAAAAACTTGTTGGTGATGCTTTCTCTTTTATTGGTGTGAGGCCATGATTTTCAATGTTATTTTTGTTCCTCTTTTAATCTAAATCTTTTATGATTGACCTTCTATACGTAATTGGGATTTGGTCAAATTTATTACATTGTGTTTGAGTATTGCTACAATTTCTATAAGAAATTTATACAGAATCAAATTGGGGTCCACATTGCTAAGATGATCAACTAAAGTAGGAAAGAGTGCAGAACACTTGGTTGGAAAGTGTGTGATTAAACAACCGAAGCAAAGTTGACAAAATGTCTTTTTTCCAAATTTTTGTGTTAATTTCTCTGAGGAGTGATGCTCAACTTATTCCTGCTGCTGCTTTTTATTTTGTTTTTGTTTTTTTTTTCTTGTATGAATTATAAAGTGCTGCATTGTTCTATTTATTCTTTGACTTACTTGCAAAATTTAAGATTTGATGCCCTTTTAATTGTTGTTTGGAGCAGGTTGAACATTTTTTTTTTTGGTGCAAAAGAGAATCTTTGCCTAAACTAATAGTTGGGAAATTCTAATTTGTGACATTTACAGTTTTTTTTAGTTAACATCCTAAATTTGTATTTGTGAACCATATAAGTCTTGCATCACATAGACATAAGTAGGAGCGAACCCAATACTTGTTCGTGTAAGGCTTGTTATAAAGTTTTTTTCGCTCGAATTAGTCTCTCCTGTTTGAAATAGTTCATGAATAAAATGTTTGTGTTTGGTTGAGATGTTCGAAATTGGCTAGTTTTCGGTTTGATAAAACCAACAGACTTGCTTTTACTGCTGCTTGTTACAAATTTTTTAAGTTTTCTTCTATGTTTAATATTTAAAGGGGAATTAAAAATGAACTTTTCTTGATATGGGATTAAATTAAGGTGGGGTAGGTGGGCTAGAAAAAATTTTGTTTTTTCAGAAGGTAGGACCATGGGATAGAAATACGTGACATGAAAAAAAAAACCAAAAATTTTTAGGTGTGTTTACATACATATCACCCAATTCTTATATATTTACACTCGGTTCGAGTGAGAGCGTGGGACAAGCTACATCGGGGCGAGATTTGGGGAAATTTTTTATGGGCATTTACATAAATACCACCCAATTCTTATGTATTAACATATCTAAAACATAAATAAAGAAAAAAAAATGGGAGAGACTTGATTTGTAGAACTTCTAAGGGCGTTTACATATATATAAGCCACTTTTTACTTAGTATTTACATATTTATATTTAAAACTTATTTTTTATATTTGTACAGTATAGCTATTTTAATTTTTATTTATTATTATTATTTTTTAATAATTTGAGCCCAAATGAACCAAACGTGATCGAACAAAATTTTTTTCATATTCGGTTCATTTATAAATCGAATTAAAAAAACTTTTTTGTGTTCGGCTTGTTGCTTAAAAAACGAATCGAACACAAGTTATTCGCGAACGATGAGCTTTCTTGATAGCCCTATGCAAAAAATTTTGTTTTGAAACCGTATTTTATCACTAATATATTTAACCCAATTTTGATCTCTATTTACACCTTTTATTAATTTTTTTTCAATTTTGCTTTCCTCAAAACCCAACCTATCAAATTTGTTGGTGTTGAATCCAGATCTCTCCTGTGAGGCATGCCCAAGAATCGTAGTAGGAATCTTAAGAGAGAAGTAGAGAGAGAGAGACAAAGAAATAAAAGAGTACACACACTTGTCTCGTAGTAGGTATTCTTGGGCTCTCTCACCCATTTTATATATGAAAAATAGAGGTTACAAGAGAGAAGGGAAGAAATTTCTCTCTACATAAGATGGGTATAGAGAGAGAGCCAAAAAACTTTTAATACATGTTATGGTCCCGCTATTTATAGTCAAAGGTGGAAAATTACATGCTTGCTTCTGCTTTGATATGGGTGTTATACGACATTATTGTCTTTTATCGTGCATTTTTATATTTATAACTAATTCTAGCATTTTTTTGTATACCTAGACCTTTTGGTGGGCAGGTGCTCGAGTCGATCGACTATCTTGCCTGGGAACCGTTCGACCTTTTTTGTAGGAAGCCATTTGACTTTGAGAGTGGCAGTCAGTCGTCGTTAGGGTGGCCGGTCGGCTTGCTTTTCCTTAGTGATTTCATGAGATCTTTGGGGGAGTTTTTGATAGAGTCTCACGTTAATAATTGTGAGATTGTTGGGGGACTGAACCATTGTCCATTCGTTGGCGTGGATGCTCGTTTCTTGTCTGCTTGGATGGCCTTTCGGTCGTATGGCAGTTCTTTGGTTGTCTGCAGACCTTCAGTCGTCTGACAGGCCTTCGGGTCTGCAGGCCTTCGGTCGTCAGACCATCGATCGTCTGACAGACCTTCAATACCGTTAGATCTCTTTAGGATCATGGGCACTTTTTTAGTGTAGAGTTGGATTTTCTTCTATTGACTCTTTTTTTTTTTAGGGGCGTTTACATACAACACCACTCAATTCTTATGTATTTACATATTTTAACATACTTCATTTCTTACATTTATTCTACATAAATCTGTCATATCAAATAAAACTACCACCATTTTAACTTGAATAAAAAATGTAAAAAACACCTTTTTCATGCATAAATAAGGGGTATGTATGTAAAAATTAAGTTTAGGTTTTAGATATGTAAATATACAGGGTGGTATGTATGCAAAAATTAATGTATAGGTTTTAGATATGTAAATACACAGTAATTAAATGGTATGCATTTAAATTTTCTTTTTTAATTATTATTTTTATTGGACTGTGAAATTTAGAATCATTGGCAAATGTGTTGGGTGCAGAAATTACACAGAATAAGACCCAAAAAAAAAAAAAAACAGCACTTCGATGGCTACAAAAATGCTGTCCTGCTTTGAAACTTTTTTTCTTTTTTAAAATTTATTGCATATCACCAGTAGAGCGTTACCCCTCGGAATCTGAAAACCAAAATGGCTTCTTGCCTTAATTCAAATAATCCAGCGTCCGACTTACTCTAAGCCATTGAGTCTTTCTCATGCCACATAACTGAGATCTGCTACCACTCAATTCTCATGGATTTATACCATTTATACAGCATAATTTCCTTGCATCATTCTCATACACTCACTCATCACAATTCTTCCTCCAAGATATTCGACGCCATCATCTGTGATCCCCCATATGGCGTTCGTGCCGGAGGACGCAAATCCGGCGGCCGAAAGTTACTCAAAGGTGTCATCGACCCATACACGGTTCCCGAAGAGAAACGCTTCGACCACATTCCGTCAACCGCGGCTTACTGCTTAGCTGAATGTGTGCACGATCTGCTTGAACTCGCTGCACGAATGCTCGTCATGGGAGGCAGGCTCGTCTTCTTCTTCCCTGTACTCAGGGAAGATACCGTCGCCGTCCCCCGGTTTCCGGAACATCCATGCTTCACATTGATAGCTTCCTGCGAGCAGATTCTTAGCTTGCGCTACAGCCGCTATTTACTCACAATGGTGAAGATCAGCCATTACACTGAAGAGATTTCGGAATTAGCTAGAACGAAGCATTTGGAGTTCAGGGAGAATCACCTCAAGTGGATGGAAGAAGGTAATCTTCATTCTGCAGTGTTCAGATCTTCTGATTCTCAGGCTGCAGAATTTAAGCTTGATAGGGATAGCAAGCCGAAATACAGAGGGAAGTATGTGTAATGAGGGATTTGAGTTCGTATTATTTTGGTTTATTTTATTTCAATTTTTGTATGGATTAGATACTGAGCTTGTTGTAGTCATAGATGTTCATTAGATTTATGGATTATAGTTGTTTGGAGCTATTTTTTCCTGCTTGAATGATTTTTCTATTTGCTCGCATGTTATAATGTTATGTATTGTATAATGTTGTGGAGCTGCACTTTTTGCACCACATGTTGTGATTGTAATAATGAATTTTAATAAATTTTTATGTATTTACATATCTAACACCTATACTCCAAAATTTACATGTGTGCCGCTTTATCTTTGCATGAATTGTATTTTGCTTAGTTAATATTTGGGTTGTCAAAACGGCTCATTGTTCGTGAACAACTTGTGTTCAGCTCGTAGCTCGTTTTAGATTCGTTTGCTAAGCAAACGAGCCGAACAAAAATATATTTTTTTTGTGCTTAATATATAAACGAGCTGAACATAATAAAGTTTTGTTAGTTTTGTTCGTTCATGTTCGTTTCTTTTTTGCTCTAAATAATATATATATATATAATGATTATTATTTTGAAAAAATTAATTGTCTTAACGCTCCAAAGATTTATAATCATTTAAAATTACTAATTAAAAATAGAATAAAAATATATGAAATTTTATTTAAGTGAATATTTTAATATAAGTAATCAGATTTAAATCTTGCCCTACCCTTCATTTCCTACTGTTATGTGATTAGGGTTGCCAAAATAGCTCATTGTTTGTGAATAACTCGTGTTCGGCTCGATAAACAAGTGAGTCGATCGCAAAAATATTTTTTTTAACTCGATATATAAACGAGCTGAATATGAACAATGATATTTTTTAACAAGTCGAGTTTGGACTTACTTAAGCTCAGCTCGTTTACACCCCTAACGGTTGCATACATGAATACAGTTGTCAAAATGGTTTTTTGTTTGCGAACAGAAGCTGTTCGGATCGCTAAGCAAACGAGCTGAGCATAAACAAAATTTTTGTGTTTTTGAAAATTGTGGTTAAATTGCATAATTCTAAAAATGTATAAAAGGATGCAATAAGTTGGCAACGAAGATTTATTGAACGAGGTATTTGTTCTCTTACTATGAAGGATGATAGGACATTATTGATTCACAAAAGTTGCTGATAAATGGGATAAAAGTTTGCATAATTTAAGTCGAAATGATTAAATTCATCATTACTAAAGAGTATTGTTATAGCAAATCACATCTATAGTATTTTAAAATACTGATTTTTATTCATCAAAATTAAATCATAGCCTTTAAATTTCAAGCACCGTAGGAGAACACTTGATATATATATATATATATATATATATATATATATATATATATATATATATATATATATATATCAATAATTATTAGTTGAGTGAACTGTAAGTGTTGTGTTATATTACACAGAGTGTTCAAGACGGGAAAAATTTGCGTACATATATGTTTGCAGAGTTTTGTACATCAGAGGTTATTCAGAGGGTATTGAGAGGTTATAGGTAGGTTACAGAGATGTTATAGAGAGGTATAACGCAGATATAACACCACCAATACCTTTTGAATAACCTCCGATGTACGCAATTTTGCAAACATCTTCCATATGTAAATTTTTCTCGTTCAAGATACGGTTGGATAAGATATTAGATTATTTTGTTGCAATTCAAAGAGTGATGGTGACTTTGCAAGCGAAAAAATAAAAAAGCTTAAATTTTGGAGTTTCTAAGTGTATGCATATAAGTATATAAAAAAAAATAGGAATATTTACATACATATCACTCAATTCATATATATTTACATATCTAGCATCTAAAACTTTTTTTTTCTACTTTTTTGCCATCTTGACTCTGCATGAAAGGCATATTTTACTTTCCGAAAAGTTATAATATTGATATTTTGTTATGTGATTTGAGAGATTTAGGGGTAGACATGTGAAAAACACAACTTATGTGCTAGATATGTAAATGCATAGGAATTGGGTAGTAAGTATGTAAATGCCTCTAAAATATAAGCATGCAGTTGAGTCTTACTATCATGTAATGGTTACATGCATAACAAAGAATGGGCCAAGAATCCATGAGGTTCCAATTAAGATTATGGATTTGTGTAGATGCTACAAAGAGTATACCAAGTTGTTTGAAGCATTCTTGAGTATTTATTTAAAACATAGTAGCATTACAAGCAAAGGTTAGTATCATAGTTTAAACTTAATGCAAAAGTAGAGTAAATCCATCTATAAAAAGAATAAACAGGCATTAAATAAGATCTTCAAGATAAGGAAGATATATAATTGATCATGCAAGATCTATAGACTTCTTAATCTAAAAGAGAGAGAGAGAGAGAGAGAGAGAGAGAGAGAGAGAGAGAGAGAGAGAGAGATTGGTTGAGATCTCAAAAGTTGCCAAAAATGAATGATAAGATGGAATAACATCTTTGATATTACATTGAAAGATAGATTTATATATCTAGGTTCTTCTTCTCAATCGTATAAATAGGGAACCTCTTATGTTAAGCATTTAGTAATTGAATGAAAACTTTTTTCTTGTCTTTTTTATTCTTTTTTTAAGTGTTTCTACTGTCTTGTAAAATGCTACTTGAGTGTGTGAATTTATAGCCCTAAGAAAATGGCATGATGAAAAAAAAAAAATTAATGAAAATAAATTATTCACAATAAATTCATGTATTAATGGTGGACAAATCAGAGAGCAAGAAGGTTTATTTCCTCTAATAATTTTGATTTCTGACAAAATTACAATGGATATTCGTTACTTGCAAAATCACTGGCAGGAAATTCTTTTCGATTGAGATGGTCTATCGTTAAAGAGTTTCCTGCGGACTGGCTGATGAATTTCAGTCAGCAAATTTTTTGGCTAAATAACCAGCAAAGAAGTTAATTAGGGATCAAAGACTGGCCAAAATTTTAGCCATTAAAATTACCAGCTAAATTAGTGGCCAATGTTCTTGCCGCCTATTATGCAGCAGAAAATTTTGTTGATATTTGACCTTTAACTGAAAATTAGCTTGTCATCCATTAAAAGCCACATAGAAAATAAATAATGCAGGTCTAACCTAGCAAATTTTACATCCTGCAATCATAAAATTAAATAAACAATAAGAATATTCATAACGACTCAAAATAATGTAAAAAACACATATAAAGAACCACAACGAATGAAAACATAACAAACATAACAATAAATTTCAATAAATCATACAATATAAGAGTCTTTGAAAAATAAATTTAAATAGTATAAAACAATCTCTAAACGAAGAAAATTAAAAAAAAAAAAACTACTCTTCATGGTAGTCCTCCTCCTCCTCCTCAATTATAAGTCACTTGCCAGGCATATGTGCTTCGTATTGCAGCTGCTCAATCATTGCCTCGAGCCTCTTGGCCTAGGCATCCACCATCTCCTCCATCAAGGACTTCATCCTCATTCAATATGAAGTAGATTAACATAGCAGCTTTTCCATTGATTGATAACAACCTCTCTCTAGAGACGGAGTGCTTTGCCTTGTAAATCAATCCTTATGAATCGAGGTCGTAGTCCTTCTCCCCCCTCCCAATAGTTTCCCTCCAAAATTTGAAGCCTGTGTGGTTGGACTGACCACTAGATTTAACAACTCCTATTGGGATCTAATTTATGGGATTCTTCAAGCACACTGATGCGGCAAAACTTACTACAGAGTAAGTCAGTTGCACAACGCAAGTGCACGTGTCAAGTAGTATGCAGTTTAAGAGTCCACGTATTGCTCCCACGTGCAAAGTTTAACAATTATTTCTCTAGAAAATTCTTTACTTTACTAATTTATTGAACCTAGCTTGGTTTGATTACAAAGATGGTTGAATTCTTAAGATTCTAGCAAAAATAAAGAAAATTATAGGCAGAAGAAAATAAAAGCAACAGGAAATTATTTGTGAGTTCCCTTAATATTGATGAGGCACGTGCCTCTATGATTGTAAGAACATTGTGATCGTGGCTTTCCGAAATATTTTCCTGCGTGATTGTTGTCAATCAAAGACATATTACACCTTATGCCTATGTCTATGACAAAAAAAGTCAAAAATACATGAAGTTGATGTTTTCTCAATCCCCATGACATTCCACATAATTGTTTCGATCCCCTGGGATGATTGCAAAATTACACTAGAATATGCCCATCTTTTCAGAATTTTGTAGTTAACCCTTCATTTTTACTATGCAACAGTTAAATATCGTAGCTTTACAAAATATTTTAACATCCTAGTTGGCCAAACTAGAAGTAAATTAAGTTCATAGGTTAATCAACAACATAGGCCATGAAAGCACAAAAAAATACTAGTAGAAAAACATTACAAAAAAGCCACGATTAAATCCACCACCCTTACATCAAGAGACATGAAGAATTAAATTAGCCACACATTGTCGAGAAAACTATAGCAATGAAAACTATGCAAGAATTCATTGCATGAAACATAAACAAGTAAAACTTACTAGAACTTGTCTTCTCCACACTGCTATAAATCCTCATCTCATACAAGTATCTCACAACTTACAAAACAAATGAAACTCTCACCCTACAAGGTTTCCACCAATGGAGGAAGAAGATTTTAAGGAAAGCTCTCAAATACTCTCCAACCCTAGCCTCCAATAGCCTCCTGTGAATCCTTGATACAAAACTCCCTCTATGAAGCCCTAAAAATAATATCAAGAATCACGGCTTGGGTCATCAAGTTTCCTAACTAATGTGTTGTGTCGTTTTTCGGTGTTGTCACGCTCAAAACTGGTTGGGTAACTTCAAGCGACTGAAGGAGTCCGCGTTGTCACACCCGATTGTGGCCTCTTCACGCCTCCCTTATGCCAAACTTGGTTTGGTCACGCCCGATCTGGCATGATCAGGCTAGTAGTCTTCGATAGGGGGCGTGGGAATGCCGCTCGCAAGTGTGGTCACGCCGCATTGGGTATCTTTTTTGCTAGATTTTCTCATTCCAACTTGTTCGTATTTGTCCCCTGCAACATGCACAACATAAACAAAAACCCTTTTTGAATCATAAATATGTGATAAGGTAAAAATAATATGTAAATTGCAAGGAAAATGTAGGTAGAATAACATAAAAATGATGCATGTCACATATAAAGTCATCCTACAAAAGATTGTAAGAGATAATTAACATTAAAATAAAAATATAAATAAAATTTTAAAATAGAGAATTAACTATTCAACTTATGTGGATATGATGGGATCTGTCTTCGACCCATTTGTGTGCTTGATTTTGATGTGTGCGGACATGCAACTCAGCGCAACAAGCTTTTGTTTAATCTTTGTGTTACAAATATCAATTTAATGCAATAAATAAATCTTATCACCCTCTTATACTTGGTGTGAGGGATTGAGCCTTCAATGCACAAGGAGGTACATATGTCTACATAATCTGAGGCCTGGTTTGGTTGCATCATTTGTCTCTTTTTGAGATAGTCAAGAGAGGCTTAGGCTTTGCATAAACCTGCCATACATCCTCCTCTATATAGGAGAGATTATTCCATCAGGACATTGGTTGATAGGTTTTTTAGAATGGTGTGGTCACTTGCCACGTGGAAAGTGTATCCCACTATAATACATTGGTTGATAGGTTTTTTAGAATGGTGGGGCCCACTACATGCCTACTAGACTTTGGATGCAAATTTTGTGTCTGGTGTCTTGAAGGAATAATTTTTCCTATATAGAGAGGGATATTTGCTCCTCATTGCATATATCGATAAACATATTTAGCAAGTTGGTCATTCATCGGATCTTGAAGTTTCATCGAGTCTGTTGTTGATGTTGAACATTGATTCTGATTGTATATGATAGTATGATGTATGTGGTTACTTAATTTTTCCTTACTTATATTTCTTATTTTGCAATGTCACCAAAAACTTGACTTTGAAGAAAATAAGAATGCAATTATTATATTTAAATATGAGATACTACGCAAATATATATATCGTTATCAAGTAATATAAGACTTTTTGACTAAGCCCCGAATATCGAACCCATAGGGAGAAATTAGATAACAAATTCTACTTTGCAAAATATTCTTACTCAAATTATAAATGTTATAATAGAAATGAAAGTTTGATTCTTTTTTATAATTTTTTATAATTGAAAGTAACGTAAACAACTAACTAAATTTAGCTAGATATTTGTAAGATGAATGTAATATAAATAAAATATCTTTTCCTATATCATGAATCAGTAAAAAGTATAAAAATTCTGTTGTGGAAGTGTTCAAATTGTGTTGTGTCAAATAGAAGCAATGGTATTCTTTACCCTTACTAAAGATATTATAAAAAACATTGACTAATTTAAAGTTTGACTTGTCTTGAAGACGGGCTAGGTAGGAAAGATATTGGCTCTTACTCTAGAGTTTCATCTTCTTCCTCCACTTGGGGGCTAACATCTTGTATCAAAACCTAAAACTATAAGTCAAATTGGGAGTTTTAGCATGTCACTCTAAAGTTCTCTAATTCTACACCCTTCAAAATTTATTTCTCTGTTTAATTTCACTCAACCATATGAATTACATTCTCATTCATATATTCTCATGTGATTCTTACCATTAGTTGACTGAGACAATACCATCATGGATCTTACATGTTCTCATAAAATATATTAACTTCTTAATTAGTGAAATCAAGAAGTAAATGAAGTGCAAGGTTTAAAATCATCACAACTTATTCTAACATTAAAGATTAATACTTCACACAACTTCCATCTAATACTTAATCACTTACCATTTTAAGGAAAAAAGATAAATAAAATTACTTAAATTCATGGGGAAAACACAACCACACTTAGTTTTAAAAGTAGAAATCATGCAAATAAATAAGAAGTTTAAATTAAAACTAAATGTAGTCATAAAGATAAAAAACTTATCTCAAATCATCTCCACCAAACTCTTGAAGTTCTTTTGAATCCCTTCTCTTTCTTTCTCTTACAATACTCTTTCCTCATACACTACAACTCCTCTCTTATTCTATCTAAAAGTATCCTAATTAATTTATGAGAGAGGTGTCAGTGGCGTGACTATGGTGGGCCCGTAGAAGTTTCTCTAGGGCGCTGGGGGGCGTGTGTGTCAAAATGTTCTTCAATCCAATCCAAGTTTTCATTTATAATTTTCTAAAAGGTATCTCAGTGTCTCTTCAAAATGTGTCCACACTCAATAAATCTTCCAAGAGATGTCTTCTTTCAAAAGCCAATTGAATGTATTTTCGTGTTTATTAACCATATCCCACGTTTTCACCAAGAGTTGTTTCAAACACCTCTTCAAAAAATTCGTCTAAATTCATTGAATCATCAAGTAACTACCTCTGGCGCTTAAGAACGATGTATGTGACGCTTAGGCACGACCTTCTCGATTTCCTGGTGCTTAAGCTCCAGTTCTGGGTGCTTAGGCGTCTTAGTTCTTTTGCACACCTTCTTCATTTTTGCTTCAAATTTGATCATTTTTCACTCATTTCACCAATTTTCATCTATTTGATTGTACCTAAAATAAAAACGCACAAATATCTTTTATTAAAGCACGATATCTCAAAACTATGTATAAAAATGTGTACATAAATACTATATATTTTATGTGAATCAAACATGCTACCAAATATTCTGCAAAATAAATACCAAAATTATTTATTATTATAAAAACATAATTAAAGTTATAATTATAATTCAAAATTATTTAGGTTTATTCACATGGCTTGAGGTTTGATCGGGTTCTTTTTCTAAGATAAATATGAATCATCATTCCTACTCATAATCATCTTCATGATCTTGTAGATGATCTGCATGAAAGAATAAAATCTACAAAAAATATAGCAACTATATAGCATAATAAAAAATAATTCCCATTATATAATTTAAATTATGTATTTCCACTAGCTTGATGTATGTACATGGTTAGGTGCCAAATTCACCAGGTTTGATATGAGAAGAGGGGCCTACCTCGAAGAAGAGCAGAGGTGGCAGCCTAATGCGAGTGGGTGTGGACGGCTTGCCACCCGATGAGCACCAGTATGGTGGTCATAGTGGTCCACCACAGTTGTGTTCGTTTATGTAGTGGGGGAGTGAAATCACTTCTTCCTCCAAAAGAAGATGAAGATACCTGCTCTACAAGAACCTTGATCATCGCTACCACTTGAATACATCCATAAAAAGAAGAAATATATTGATAAGAATAGCTATAAATAGTAAATAACTGAAGTAAAATAGCAAGAAAAAACTAAAGATATTGCACAATTCCAGAAAATATGGCACATGATCAGAGTAATGCTATCTAATGGCATTTAATCACAAAATTGTCTTTAGATTGTATAATTCCAAAAGTATTTAAAAACCATTCAATAAGTTGGAGAGGTTTATTGAATGAGCTATTTGTTCTCTTATTAAGAAGGAAGATCAAGACAATATTGATTCACAAAATTGCTAAGAAACAGGTGAAAAATTTACATAATTGAAGTCAAAATGATTAAATTCATCATGTCATGTGTATCCATAACATATAGCACATCATATCTATACTATTTTAGAAAGGTTACGGTTTTATTTCATCAAAATTAAATTCTAACTTCTAACTATCGACTGAAGAAATTTCAAGCATCAAAAGAGAACACTTGAAAAAAGACAAAAAGTTCAATAATAGTTAGTTGAGTTAGCTAGAAGTGTTATCTTTGGACCCGTTTGGGGCAGCTTATTTGGTGCGGTGACGTTTTGAAACGCGTCTGGCCTGTTTGAGTAAACTGTGTTTTGGCAGCTTATGCGTTTTCAAAACGTAGAAAACAATGTTTTCACACCGCACCTAGATATGTGTGATGAGAGCTTATTGACAACGGTCTAGCTTTTCCAAAAAAAAAAAATTGTAATAGTCACCGCACCTAGCTTATCAACAGATTATTTTTAATCAGTTTATCAGCAGATTATTCAATAAGCTACAACTGCCCCAAACAGACCCATTTTCTTATATTAAAGTGCGATAAAAAAAAGGTTGGTTGCAATTTGAAGAACGATGGTGACACTGAAAAAAAAAATGTATGTACAAAAATAGGAAGATTTACATACATACATACCACTCAATTCGTATGTATTTACATATCTAACACCTAAAATTTATTTTTCTTTCATTTTTGTCCTCTTACATGGCTTATTTCACTTTTCAAAGCTACAATATTGATATTTTTATGGTCTATGAAAGAATTGGGAGGTAGAAATGTAAAGACTCAAAGCTTATGTGTTAGCTATGTAAATGCATAGATATTGGGAAGTATGTATGTAAATGGTCTTAAGAAATAAGAAATCAATTGAGTTGTTGCTTTCATGTAATGGTTGGATATACCTAATAAATAATGGGCCAAGAATACATGAGACGTTCCAATTAAGATCGTGGACTTGTATATGCTTCAGGGAGTATACCAACTTCTTTGAAGTACATAAGTAGAGTTAATCAATCTATGAAGGGAAAAAATAGGCATCAACTATGATCTTCAAAAGAAGGGAGATATAGAAATGATCATGCAAGATCTATAGACTTATTAATCTACAAAAAAGATAATAAATAATAAATAAAAATAAAACAAAAAAGTTTGGTAAGATGGGATAAAATATTTAATGTTAGATTGAAAGGTAGATTTATATATTTGTGTTTCTTCTTCTTACTCATAAATAGGGAACCTCTTATAATGTTAAGAATTTTGCAACATAATGAATTTTTTTTTTATTTAGCCTTTTTTTGTGCATGTACTCTGGTGTAAAAGGCTACTTGAGTGTGTTAGTTCATTGTCTCAAATAAATGAATTTAAGGAAAAAATAATAACTTAATGACAATAAATTAGTCATAGAGATTGACTTTAACATATTCTTGCTTTGTCGCTAATTGCTTGAAATTCATCATGGTTTTTATCATTTAGATGTTTAGAGAAATAAGTTTTGATGGGCGTAGAATTAGAGATTTTAGGGACTAAAATTCTCAATTTGGTCCAGATGTTTGAAAATTAAAGCGAGAAGTTAGCCCTCAAGTGAGGGAAAGTGGGAACTCTAGAGTGAGATATAGTATATTTCCAGTCTAACCAAGGGTTTAGGAACCAAACTCCAAATGTTCTTTATGCACTCGAGAGAGGGTAAATAATAAAATTGGTCCTATTTGACACAATACTTTAATTATATTTGAAATTGTTCTCCTAAAAAAATTATAAATTCATTGCAATGGGAAGGGTGTTTTATGGAAATTTGAACTCTTCATACATTGTTAGTTTAGATTAGTAGTAACTTTACATTTTAAAACCTTTTTAGATTGCCCTGCATTTATATTTTGCATTTGTTTAGCATACTTAGCATTCGTTTTAATTATGTAGGATTAGATATTATACAAAAACTTGCAATCATTTTCAATATAAGTTTACTACAATTAAAAGAAGGTTTTGTTAAAGTCAATTTTATAAGAGTTTTGCCTATCTCCGCGGGATCGATACTGGGGTTTTCAAAGAAAATCCTATATTATTGGGTGAAAGGCGAAGGACTCGGAAATGATGTGAGTTTTGCTGGCGGTACATGCGTAAGATTGGAGTGCAGTTGACAACTCTTGCACTTTTGCAAAAACTCTAATACATATTGCTTGATTGTGGCTAGTAGAAACCTTGTCTCATTATTTTAAGATCAAGAGTTCTGCCCCCGAGATGCTCCCCACATATTCTAGAATGAACCTCTCACATAGCGTAATCAGTTTCAGATTGGGGAAGAAATTGAGGCATGGACCAACAAATGCATTTTTATATATTTCATCCCAATAAGGATGAGGTTGGAAGTCATGCGCCTGAGGTGAATTGATGCGGTAGCATAAACTGACATTGTTTCATCTCAGAAGAAGGAGATGATGGGATCCATCCAAGATGGCTCCTTTGTGTCATCTATAGATAATATCACCCATGGGCCCTGAATGCTAGGAAAATGTATGTCCTCAATGCATCTTCTTATATAGAGATCTTTAATTGCCAAAGTAGTGAGTATGGAGAGGGTATCAACATGAGTGCTATACTCCCAAAGTATGTGAATGAGCGTGAATGCTTCAATTTGGGCGTGAAGTTTTTTTACCAGACTAAGATACTGCACTAGTTGTAAGTTATGAACGTCAAATTCTCTCAATACTGGGAATGCAATGAGCTGAGAAATAGTGTAGATAATCATATTTCATACTTCAAAGTTAATGATAAGTTTTAATCCGATGATGAGGGCTTCATACTTGTCAATATTTTTTGTGGATGAAAATTTGAAGTGAGGCCCACAATCTAAGATGTCTTTCCTTGGGGAGATGTGTAGTATTCTAAAACAAACTCCAAAGTTTCTGGATGCTTCATCTACATATAGTGTACACTGAGGTGACCATTGAGGGGATAAAGTCGGCTCATCATAAGCAGATAATGTAAATTTTACCACAAACTCACCCAACACATGTGATTTGATGTTTGGTCATGGTATATAACGAATGTCGAATTCTCCCAGTTCTACTAAACATTTAACTAATCTTCCCTATGCTTTTGGTTTTTTATAGGATAGAATTCGAAGGAATTTGTGTGTATGCCAATAGTGTGGGCCTAGAAGTACGCATGAAGTTTCCTTACTGAGAATACCAGAGCCAACATTGTCTTGTACGCCATCAGATAGCAACATCTTTATCAGATAGAATCTTGTTGACAAAGTACACTAACTTTTCAATTGAGTTTTTCACGTTAACTAGGACAGAGCTTGTTGCGCGAGGTAAAATAACCAAGTAAGTATATAACATCTACCCTTGGACAGCCTTTGAGAGGGGTGTTGAAGCCAGATATGCTTTGAGTTGCTCGAAAGCGATCTGACAGACATCTATCCACTGAAAATGAGTGCTCCAAGCACCTCTAAGTATCTTGAAAAATGGTATATACTTATCACCATAACGAGCCAAGAAGAGGGATAGAGCAGTTATACAAACATTCAAGCATTGCACCTCCTTGATGTTCCTTGGAGCCACCACATCTCTTAGCGCCTTGACTTTTTTTGGGTTTGCCTCAATTTTATGATGAGTAACCATGAATCCCTAAAACTTCTCTAATGTGAATATGAAAGCACAATTATTCATGTTAAGTCGCATGTAATATTGACACAGAAGTGAGAAACACTCCTCCAGATGAGAAATGTGTTGAGACGCTTCCAGTTTTTTACTAACATGTCATCAACATAAATCTTCATTATATGCCTGAGAAGATTTTGAAGACTTTGTTCATGAGACATTGATGACATAACCTGATAGTAGTATAAACCCTTATCTGTTTGAAAAGAGGTGGCTTCTTTATCTATTGAGTTCATCTTGATTTGATTGTACCCTGTGTATGCATCACTAAAGCTAAGCAACAGATGTCCAGACGTGGCATCAATAAGTTGATATATGCGTGGGAGGGGAAAGTTATCTTTCGAACAAGCTTTGTTTTGGTCGATATAGTTGAGTCACATCCTCCATAAATCACTAGCTTTTTTTACCATGACCACATTGGCCAACCATGCGGGGTGGTGCACTTCCCATATGAACTTTACTTCCAGAAGCTTGTTGACTTTTTATTTGATAGCTTATGAGCGTTCTAGGGTGAAATTGCGCTTCTTCTGGATGACTGGTTTAAATGTTGGATCTACCTTTAAAGAGTGCATGATTATTTCAGGGTCGACTTCAGGGATGTCGGTTGTGGTCCATGCAAAAATGTCTTAGTTCCTTTGAAGAATGACTATATATTTCAACCTTTGTTCATCGGAGAGTAGAGAACCAAACTACACTGTTCTCGAGGGGTGCTCATTGAAGAGTGGGACATGGACCAAGTATTCCACTAGAAAAGCCGATTGAGATACATCTTCATCTCAAAATCAAAGTTCTCAATGTTAAGTGTCACTGACAAGTACGACTGCGCTTGCCTGAGGTAGCATGATTGTGTTATATGTTGATCTCCTCGTACGACGTCGTTTCCTATTGAGGTTGGAAAGTTAAGCTTCAGGTGTAGTACATGAACCACAAAGCCAAAGATAGATTGTAGGGATCTCCTAAAGATGACATTATATGTTGATTCTGACTTGACGACGATGAATTGGATTGGGCGAGTTGTCTGTTGAGAAAAATCTCCCATGAAAATAAGAAGAATTATTATTCCCTTAGTCCTTACTGGTCGATTATCAAAATCATATAATGGCTCAAATGCATATTCAAATATTTTCTTTGTTAGTCTCAAACTAAGGAAAATGTAATAGAACAAGACAACGATAGAGTTCCCATTGTGGATCTGGATCCTCTTTACGTTGTAGTAGGATTCTCCAATTCTTGTGCTAATGACAAGAGGGACTTAGTGGGTACTCAAACTCCTTTTAAATCAAAATCATCAAAAGTAATAGGCTCAAGGCATAATTTCTTTTGCGTTGTTTCATCGATGTAGTGATAAGGACTTGATCGATCAGCAACGGGCCTCTAGTAATTGTCTAAATTTTGCCACGATTGGTGACCCCCATGTTGTTGCTTTTGTGTATGTTGCCTCCCAGTTGAAACATTATCAGTATGAACTGGTTTGTTTTGCACAAATTGGCAAAGATATCCCTGACGAATCAACTTTTCAATCTCTTCCTTAAGCTGCTTACATGTTTCAGTGGTGTGACCACGACTTTGATGAAAATAACAGTATTGTTCTTGATTCCTCGAGTGAGGTTTTAAGGGGTGAGGTCATTTAATAGTTTTCTCATCTTTGATGGCCATCAAGATATTAAAACATGACGTGTTGAGCCGTGTATACTCTTTCTTAGGTTGATGCTCACTTCACTGGCTCGCGAGTTGGGGAAGGAGGTCACAATTTCTCTGCTTTCATATTCTCTCCATTTCGAAGATTAATTATTGTCTCTGGCGTCACTTTTTTGCTTTCCCCCAACTGCTTAAACTTCTCCTTATGTGTGTTGTTGACCTCGTATGCAATGATTTGGGCTTCAACACGATAGATAAGTTCAACATAAGAATGAACTGTCTCCCGCATCACTAATAAGTAGAAGAGTCTTGGGCAAAGACCCCAATGGATGACCCCTCTTAGTAAATTTGGATCCACTCTCGGAATCTGTTGGGCTTTAGCAGAAAACATGTAGAAGTAGTTCATGAGCGACTTTCCTTCACTTTGATCAATTCTTAAGAAATAGGATGAATCCTTGATTCGTTGATTTGTTATGAACAGCTCTAAAACTATCTGACAAGCTCGTTAAAGGAGTTTCCAGTGCCCCTCGACAGAGAGTAGAACCGGTTCTAGCTTGTCCTTTAAGAGTGTCCGAGAACACTTAACATAGAAGCACATCAAAGGCACACTTAATGTGCGTGATGGTTTGTTAATAATCAATATGCTAAAGGGGACACTTATCTCTTCATATCTGTCGATGTTTGGAAGCTTGAAGCCTGTTGGAATGAGGTATTGGAGGACCACATCCTCTAAGGAATAAGATTCGTGGATGTTATGGTGAGTGAGGAAGTGATCCTTTTTCTCTGAGGGAAATCTTCCCAGACGATGTTGACCTCATTTTTTGTGAGGTCTTTCTTTCCTCTTGGTGCTTAGGATCTAGCCATAGGACTTTCCATTTGACTCCTAGAAGACTATAGATGGACCCACCTATGTAGGAATTCAAACCACCTCTTAGCTCTCTTTGAAACCTTACATGGCTGGTCATAAACATCTATCATTTAGAAGGTTAAGACCAACTTGTGAGGATTCAATGATGAGTTACCACAGAGTTTAGAAGCCTCAAGAACACCCATTACGATTTTCATACATTCACGCACGAATATCATGATTCGGACGGTCGACACGATAAATATTGTAATTCACGTCACCTACGTCTTTACATGTTGCATAATTAATTGAAACTTAAATAAAA
This sequence comes from Phalaenopsis aphrodite, assembly GCA_003013225.1. Lineage (NCBI taxonomy): Eukaryota > Viridiplantae > Streptophyta > Magnoliopsida > Asparagales > Orchidaceae > Phalaenopsis > Phalaenopsis aphrodite. The sequence goes on from NEWO01000382.1 coordinate 433,067, forward strand.
TTTTGAAACGACTGATCACAAACCAATACTCTGACGATAATTAAATTTGACGTATTTTTGACTAGTCAACAAGATTGTATGAACGACCTCAAATGATGAAACGGGTCGTGCGAGCGCGATTGGGACGTCGATTTCGCCTAACAAGGATGTCAATTTTGCTACGGTTTCGTGGGTGGGCTAAAAAATGACAAATTATCATTTTTAGCTCAATCGTCGAAAAAAATTGTCCAAACAACTCCGAACAACAAAACGAATCGCACCAGTGCGTCTAGAACGTCAACTTTACCTAGGAGGGGCATTCATTTCACCGCGATGATACATTCGACAAAAAAATACACTGGGAGACATTTAATTGAATAACAATAATTATTATTATTATTTAATAATATTATTATTATTATTATTTAGTTATAAAAAAAACTTTCTCCAATCCTATCCTACCATTTACATGCTCATCTCTCTCCAGCACATGCAACTATTAAATAAATTAAAAAAAAAAATTATAATCCTATCCTCTACCCACACTTCCGCCTCCCTCGCC
>NEWO01000382.1:436360-465189 GCA_003013225.1 Phalaenopsis aphrodite
ATATGAAAATAATAATATATATATATATATATGCACAGGTTAACGGTGAAAATAGATAAATGATAATAAAAAAAATATATCTATCTAAATATTCATGTTAATAATAATAGTAATATAAATAATAGTAATAATAATAACAAAGATGATAATATATATAAGTGTATTTACATAAATAACAAAAAATATACATATAACAATACAAATACATACAAAAAATAAATATGAAAATAATAATATATAAATATATGTATAAATAAAATAATAAACAAGGCAACTTATATGTATATAAATATCCATGAGAGAGAGAGAGGGAGAGAGAGCTTTAAATAAAAAAAAGTATAATAAAGTAAAATAAAAATGAATAAATAAGAAAGAAATAAATAATAATAATAATAAAGATATATAAACATAATACGTTAAATAATACACACACACAAACATATATAAATAGTGGTGCCGGAACGAGGGAACTGTAAGAGTCTAACCAGTGTTGCTCTAATAAATGTTAATCCCCAAGGACACTTGAACAACAACAAAACTTTTCATTGAAACATACATGATAAAACTTCTTGAACATTAGACCTTAGGACTATCACTTCAACGAGGAGCTTGGAGCTAACACCATGGGCAGCATGACAAGAATATACAGAAGAACATCAACGAGAAAGCAAACGGGATTGCCATCAGCAAATCTCTTCTTTTCTTAAAAAACAAGCCATAAGGTTTTGAGGCAGTCTGCCTAATACTAAATCCTCAACTCATCTTTTAAGCTTTTGCACAATTACGTTGTGCAACTTAAGCCCTAACTTGACTTAGGCTCTGTGGTTGTCGTTTGTTATGACATAAACTCTCATATCTTTTAAGCTATTTATATGATTATGTCATGCAATTGTAAGCCCTAAGTAAGTAAAACAGGCAGGATAAAACATCAAATAACATCTTCTCAAAGTCAAAGCCAAACAAATAGGATAACTTGAGAAGTCACAGGGATTTCTATCGGATCTGTGACATCTCCTACCCTTTATTCCTTTGAATTTCTGAAACTAGTTGATCCACTTTTGATCCATTCCCTTTTGAATTTTCAATGTCCAATCTTGAAAGCTCAAAATTAGAAAATATTGAAGGCAAAACCACTAATATGAATCGAGAGTATTCTTTAGCAGCTTCAGTCACTTAAGATGTAATTAATTGTAGAGGATTTCCTTTATATGAAACTTTGGAACCCAACTTAAAATAAACTCTATTTAGTTTTCTTTATTAAATAGGGGAATTTGTTAGTCAACATAAATGTTTGTAGACTAAAACGGATGTCATAAATTCTTTAGTTTATTTAATCGAGTCTCACAGATAAGTGATATGTCTATTCCTCAAGATATGTATATCGTTTGTAGTGTTGTGCTCATTTATTTAAAATATTAAATATATAAGATCGGTTCGGTCTCGTATTCTTTTAAAATTAAAATGCTATTTTCAAAATTATATATATATATATATATATATATATATATATATATATATATATATATATATATATATATATATATATATATATATATATATATATATATATATATATATATATATATATATATATATATATATATATCATATTTTCAAAAACACCAACACCATGTTTGGCGACCGACAGACGAGGCATCTTAGTTCATTATGAATGACGTCATTTGGAATAGCTGCAGTACGTGGCCGTGTCAGGTGAGTTGTACGAGATTAATGAGTGAAATTTGTGGTATCTAGGAGTTCAAAATCACGGCATGGAAGGAGAAGTGTTCATTCTTGGGGAAGGAGGCCGACACGAGTTCCTCCGAGTAGTGTGTTTCTTGTAGGTCGTTGAGTTAATGATAAACGAAGTTCATTCAACAGTGTGGGTAGCGGCTTGAGCCTTACGTAGGTGCTATAGGATCTCTAGTTTAGACTCCTCTATTTTGTGCATTCAATCTTCTATAGAAGAGCCCAAAATGCCTTTATTGGCAGGATGCATCTTCCAGGGCAGGAAAATAAAAAATCATGCCACCCTTGGCTTCGTGATTGCTCCCTGGAACGATGAGTGTTGGAACGGGAAGCTTCGTTGTTACGAATATTATGTTTGGTGGTCATGTAGTAAGCCTCATAAGTACTTTAATGGTGGGATTGAAATGTTCCCACAGACGACATCAAACTAATGCGTGCTAGAAAATTCATGGAGGTAGAGTAATGAATTATCCTTTTAACGTTACACAATAATTCAACAGACAGTCAAGTAAAAAAAAACAACCAGTAGTAACAGTAAAAGTTCTTACATGAAAAACCTGTAAAAGGGAAAAAAACATAGAGACTTGTCTAGTTGTAAAAATCTATTATAGCTTGATGATTATAGAAACCCGTTATCCTACAGTCGGAAAACATTTACTAAGTTTTTCAAGTTACAATGTTAATTGACGACTTTCGATCAATGGTAGTATATGTTGATTGGTGGTGATTAACGACGGTTAGCGGTGGTTGAAGATAGTCAATGGTGGTTGATGACGATAATAGTGCTTGAAGGTGGTCAGTAGTTGTCTATGACGATTGACATTGGTCGATGACGATTGTTGACGGTTAGCGGAGATCAATGACAACTGGTAGGTGTCGACTGTGGTTGGCAGGTGTCAATGGCGGTCGACAGTGGTTGACGGTAACAGAGATTACGTTGGACCTCAACCCCTTCTCAAAACTTTAATTTCTCTCTTAAGCCTGAAACTCCCATAAAGGTAGGGCTTTATTCATAGTATTTTGTGTGCAATTAATGTAAGAATATGAACTACTTTGATCGGATGGTCCGAATAACTTCCTTCGATCAAACAAAGTTTGATGAATATTTGAGTGCCTTAACAACGTCGAAAATGAGCAAGACTATAGTCTTGCTAGATTCAACATTTGTTTAACCTTCTAAATATGTACATAAAACTTTCAAGAATGATTTAATGACTTGATCTGAGCTTGATTTGACTCAGATTAGATTGATTATGGTAAGACTGAGTTCTTCTTATTGAGCCGGATAGTTTGACAATAAGTTTGCCGAAATCTGATTTTTGGATGCATATTTGTAAGGTTTGAATATTTCTTGCTCAAAAAGTCGCATTTAAATTTATCTCATGCATCGAAATTCATGTCGGATGATAGAAATTTGCTAGAAATGTACCAAAATCAAACAATAATTTGATCAGAAAAGGATAGCCATTCATGTCCCTTTGTAATAAATTGGATTAAATATACATAATTCTAGTAAAATACACTTGTCGAATATGACAGCCATGTAATGGTTATCAGCGTGTAATTATCTTATAATGTTAATAGTTGGAGAAAAAATTATATAAATCAAAGAAACAAACATACCGGAAGTCGCAGGCCCGCATCACGTTCGCAAATTTTATGCGATAACCCGCATTTATCAATTTATCACACTCGTTTATGAACGGTACGATTTGCCGTAAAATAAAATCCTGACCATAGATAGGCGCTATCGCACAAATTTCTTTCAGCTCCGTTGCCTTCCACGATGCGCATCTTTGTCGCTATCGCCGTACGATTTCCTACGGAAGTTTTCATCCGGCTCGTCCGAAGGGCGGCGAAAGTTGAAAACAATTGGGAAGCTTGCACGCCATTCCTGAATTCTCTCTCGCTGATTACACCGATCCGTTGCTTGGTTGTGGAACTCTCTCTCCGAAGTCTGCTTTTAGGTTTTGCTCCCTAATTCACATTACATTCATGATATCTTTGATTAGTGAATGTCAGTAGTAACTGAAGTTTAGGGTTTTAAGAGTATGAAATGCGTGGGTTTGATCCAGGGACGGCGCTGCTGTTTTTTATGGTGTTTCGATTTAGAATGACACGAACCCAGAGGCACAGTATTCACTGTTTTCTTTTTCTTAACTTGGCGTATGGCTATTGATACGGTTTTTCAGTTGTACTTCTTTTTCAGTAGTGAATTGGACCTGATGGAGTAGTTCGCCACTTGCTGTGGTTTTTGTTCTTTCAAATTGAGATTTTTAGAGTTTTCTCTAGTCTTCCTTGAGTTCTGCAAACGCTTTTTTTTCTGGGAGAAAGCGGCTGATTTGGAATTCTGTCGGAGTGGCCTATAACAGCTACTTGAGAGCTTTAATAGTATTTGTCTGGCCACTGGTTGCCATATATTGTTTCTTACATCAGACATTTTTATAGATTTCACATGCTTTGAAACTTATGCTTTGACATTTGATCAATATTAGATGGTCGTTGTAACACATTTGGTCCGAATTGATCAGCTTGTAAGCCTAATGTTGTTTCAACTGCCTTCAAATCTTATATTCAATATTAAAATTTAGAATTTTTCTTTTTGTAGACCCACCAATTCCATTGCCAGGGACGGAGAAGTTGAACATGGAACAACGCGGGCTTTACCAATGCTTTTAATCTTTTCTTCTTTTTAGAGAGGGATTTAGTAATTATATTTATGCATTGGTAGCCAAAGACAATAAAACCTTCATGGCTTTTGGAGGAAGAAATGCAGTCATGTCAAAATGAAAGATATTGTGTTTCTGAAATCCTGATAAATTTTGTTGGTTAAGATGCCCTTTTTGTTTCAAATTAGCAACTTATCTGTTTCTTCTCTATTATACCTATAGGCTTGATGGATGGGTTAGATGTTTCATCAAATTTCTTTATGAAGTCTAGAATAGGAGCCATTCTAATTTGTATATTTTAAATCATTTCAGCACTTAAACTCTATTTTTATTCTAAAAGCTAGCAGACCTTTTGCATAAAGAGGCTGAGATATAGGACATGTTGGCATTTTAGCACCTTGAATTTATTTCTATCTGCGAATCGGTTGATATCTTGAGAGTGGTAATTCATTCTTTTAACAAGCTAGTATTATATGAAATTGATGCATAAATATTATTTCATAGTGTTCTAAGTAGCATTGGTTATTATTTTTGAATAGTAATTTCAGTGTGAGTTATGGGAATGAAAATTGTTATAATTGCAACTCTTCTTTTTTAGGAATCCATTAATTATGGAGAGGCATTTGGAACTCAGGCCTCCTTTGCTCCTTGGCTTTTTGTCAACCTGTGTGCTTTGCCATTTTGGTGGTTATGTGTTCTGCTCCTCTGCTATTTTATGGACATTTGTTCCACTAAAATGCATAGTTATTATTTAGTATGCTTTCTTGTATTAACTGTCATTAGTTGATTGAATAAAATTTTTCATGTTTTTCTGGTACTATGGATAAAACTAGATGTATTCACTGATCATATCCTTATTGTGGATAAAACTAGAGAAAGAGTTCAGGAAAAACTTGAATTATGGAGGTCTACATTGGAGTCTAAAGGCCTTCGTTTGAATAGAAACAAAACTAAATACTTGGAATGTAATTTTAATAGTAGTAGCTCTAGTGACAGAGTTGTAACTATGAGTGATCTAATCATTAAAGGGTGCGAATATTTTTGATATCTTGGGTCTATTGTTCAGAGTGATGGTGATATAGGTGGGTATGTTTTTAGTAGAATTCATGTTGGTTGGTTGAAGTGGAGGAATGCTTCGGGCCTCTTATGTGATAGGAAAGTATCACTAAACTGAAAGAGAACTTTTATAAGATAGTGGTTAGGCCTGCAATGCTCTATGACACAGAATGTTTGCTTTTAAAAGAGAAGCATAAAACAAAGTTAAGTGTTGCTGAGATGAGAATGTGTAGGTGGATGAGTGTTTTGACACTTAGAGACAAAATGTGAAATGAATATATCCGTTTTAGGGTTTGTGTAGCTCCAGTGGCGGACAAGATTAGAGAGAGTCATCTTAGACGGTTTGATTACATTAAACTCCGACCATCTGATGATCCAGTTAGGAAGTAGATGTTTTAGCTTCGACTGAAGTTAAGAAAGGCAGTGGTAGACCTAAAAATACTGAGGCATATGTATATAAAATGATCTTAATTATTAGAATTAAATGAAAATATGGCATTCAATAGGACGCAATGGAGAAAAAGGATTCATGTCGCCGACCCTACTTAGTGGGATAAAGGCTTGTTGTTGTTTGGTACTATGATTTATTTTTCTTAAGCTTGGTATATATTGATTGTAATGTAGATTTTTTTTGTGCAAGAGATTGCCCTGGAGAGTACTTTTAAGCCTTAATTTGGCAACATTGTGTTGTGCTGTGCTGCTTTGCAGGTGCAATGTTGTTTTGTGTTGTGTTTTCAAGTAAATCAGATGATTTTTTAATAAAATTATTATTAATCTTTAGTTTAATATTCTGCTTGTTGTGGTAAGAAAGGTAACCAAAGAAAAAATGTAAGAGATATTTGAATGAAGAAATCAGATAGCTTTTTCCTTGTTTTTCCCACAATTTACCTTGGAAAGTTGTTTTTTGGGAAAAATAATGTTTACAATAAAGTTAGTTCTATTAAATTTTAATTGAAAAGCCATCAAATCATAAGTCCTGTCAAATGAAGCTAGTTTACTTTTTTGAGGTGCTGTGACTGATGAGTTTATTTGTTAAAAAAATTTTTAGATAGTAACCTGACTTGATTAAATGACCAAAGTAGACATGATTATTAATTAACAAGTGATACAACTAAAAACCTATTTTTTTAAAAACATCTTCTCCTTAAAAAAGTTATTTTAGGACTAATAGTTAATAATTATGCATATATGAAATAGATTTAAATTAGAGTAGTGATTAATTAATCATAGAATGATTTGTGTAGCAGCAATAAGTAAGATTCATACAATTCATTTCTTAAAAGGGCACATTGTTTGCTACTTAAAACAAAACAAAATAGTACTTGATTCTCTTTGAATAATTCATTTAAAATTTATAATAAAATTAAGCAATGCGATCCTTTACCAATTGATCATTCCTATTAGTAATTAATCTAACGAAATAAGACTTGGAATGTGCATATCTACATGAGAAGTGGGAAACTACCTTCGTCAACTAGATTCGTGGTGTTTCAAAGGTTCTTGAGTTCAATATTTTACTTGCTGGTTGATGAGAGTACGATTGATAGAGAGCTTTCCCAAGAACTACTATGATTATGATAGCGTTTTTCAGAGTGGGGTAGAAGAGAATATTGAAAACGATATGTTCATAAATAGGGAGTAATATTGGGGCATTCATATTGTGATAGAGGAAAGGAATTAAATGAATTCATGGAAGGATTTACATGTAATTAGAAAGCAGTCATGTTAATATTTAATGAAATGGGGAATATGATACTGTTTGGTATTATTGAGCTTAGTCAAGGGTATTTTTGTCTTAAGAAGGTCAAACATTATTGTATGTTTTGTGAAAGCATACTTGATAAACCTTTTGATACATATTTTGGCTTTCATATGGCTGAACTTTTCAATGCAACAGTTTTGGTGCACTTATCAAAGTGGCATAAAACTGATATATTTTTTTTTTGTCGAAAAACATGAGCAAGTAATAAAAAACCTTTGCCAAATGAGGTGTATGAACTTTTTGTGAGTTTATTGTCTTATTTTAGTAGCCTTTGTTCAAAAAATGATGTATGCTGTGGGTCATATCCTACTATCTGGAAGTTGAATAAAAGTGTTGTTGATTATCTGTAAATTGAATACAAGAGTAGTCGATCATCTAGAAGTTGAATACAAGCATGTCACCACTTTATCAATGCTAAGCTGTGTTCCAAAGTCTGGATTTAAGAAATTTAGTACATATTTGTGTTTTATTTGGGGAAATGAAACTATGGAAACTTGATTCATGGCAGGAGGCGGCTCGGGAGAAGAATCTTCTTTCCAAATTACATTCGTGTGTAAATATTATCATGATTTAAACCAAAACAATCCTTTGAGAAAGGAAAGTTGTTGCTTGCTTCAACTTTCTCTACCTTCCGTGTTAATTATACGTTAACATTTATTAATGCTTAATTTCTACTTCACATATCACATAGAAAGACATGTGCCCATGATAGCTTCACCTCTTGAATCCATTAGGGTTGTGCCGTTCAGATGTATTGGCTGAGAAGAGAACTTAGAAGTATAACATTTAAGTTTCTAGATCTTACTTGGTCTTTATTTTTCTTGCTAATCATTTACGGTATATCTGAATATCCGGAAAATACTAAGACTTAACTAATGCACTAGATAGATGAAACAAAGCAATTGACTGCTCTGTAAATGTCATGTTCTATTGTTGTTTTATTATTTGTTTCATAATTTTGCTTGATTCTTGGCCGTAGAAAGCTTTTGGTTTACATATTCCATATTTGCTATAGTGCTTTCACATAAGAATGATCTTTAATTTGACCTTTTTTGATCTAATGGATTAAAATTTTAACTGTTGTCACAATATTTTTCTGAGCCATTTGGATTATAATAAGCATGCATGGTCTACAAATTTTTATTTAATTTTTTATATTTGAAGTTCTTACTATTTGTTTTCTTGTTGAATCTTGATCTTTGCAGTTTTCTCCAACATCAGTCTGCATGCTCTGAGTTTGTCACCATGTGCAGAAAATAATGTCAATCAATATGTTTTTTTGTCTACGAGAACTTTTGAAGCAGAGTGCTATGTACTCATGAACTCCGGACATATTGCTAGTTATTTTATATGTATGGATACTCTTATTTTGGAGTTTATGAACTTCTACGGCTTTTGCTAAGATGGCATTGAAGATGGTTTTCCCTTCAATATTTTTCCATTTTTCTATGGCTGAGTCATCAGGCTTATCAAATCTCAGCTTGGATGTTCAATCATACATACTACTGAGCTGGCCGATCTTAAGTGCGGGCATATTTGTGTTGGTTGCGGTAGTCTTGTCTCTGTTTCTTGTTTTGGAGCATCTTGTAATTTACTATCAGCCTGAGGTATCTTTTATGTTCGTTCTTATTTGTTATTTTGTGCATTTTTTTGCTGTTTTGGAAATAGAGAAAACTATTGCATAATGGAGATTTATCATTTTTCTCTGTGTGGCTTTTATTGTGCATTCCTATGTAATATTTATGGGAATAGATAAAACTGTTGAATGGACAAATTTAGTTTGGAATTTTTATGTGCATATGCTTAGAACCATGTGATATGATTCCTTGTGCTACTGGAAAAAGCTAACTGTGATTGTTATTTTCTTCAGGAACAGAAATTTTTGATTGGCATCATTCTTATGGTTCCTGTCTACGCTGTTGAATCGGTACTTTTTTACTTTATCCCAACCCTTAAGCTAACTGTGATGATACATCTATTTTTTATGGTGAAGATGTCAGTGTTTGTGAAGCTATTTTACACTGCATTACAGGCTGTCTTTTCTTTGTTTAATCTACAATTGTTAATTGTTGATTTAATTTCCCCTTGTTTTCTGTAATTATTCATTTTTTTTGGATTTTAAGTGGAGTTATACCCTGTCTATTTGTTTACTGTATAAGAATATTCCAATGACTTGGTAACTTGTCATTTGGATGGTCGATTGCTCATATTCTATGTTTTTAGACGATAATTATTTTGCAGCTAGTGTTATATTCGCTTTGCCATACGCTGTTCTGGTGTAAGTTTAACATCATTCTACCTAAAAGTCTTATATTTCATTAAGTAACTAATCCAGTTGTCCTTATTGTTGTCCTACAAAAAGAAAAAAAAAAAAATTCCAATGCTTTGTTGATGGCACTTATTGCTATTATATACCTAGTAAATGCAATAAGATAGTTTTTTTAACTCAAACTTTTTAGCATAATTATTTGTTGATTCTTTTTCAATTTTAACCCATCTCTCAAATATGGTGTTTAGTTTTAGGAGTAAACCTTTGTGTACTATTTAGTTGGGCTACTAGCTATGCATCATGCATGAACCCATTCATCCTCTTTTGACACATTTTTTGTGTTGAATTTTCCTAATAATTGCTTTTTTTATGTTTTGTCTTTCTTATGCTGCGGACATTTGTATCACAGTGGAATTTCTTTGATTCTTCACATATATTTATTTGGTTATTTCAGATAATGCCCGTCTACAGGTCTAGTTTGTAAATTAACATTGGGTTGACTCTCGTCTGAATACAATTCTAATACTAATTGGGCCTGACTCAGTTTGGTTTAAGGTTTACACCATTTTTAATCCTTGATCTCTGTACCATTGGGTCTTTCTGTTAATTCAAGCTCCTTGTTTTTAAAGAATAATTGGGTTTGAAGTTGGATTTTGTGGGTGGATTATTATTTATGACTTGCGAAGGAGAAGAAAACAGTTGGTTCATAGCTGCAAGTGGCAAAAGCGAAGTAACTCTGATGAAAGCAATTATGGTTAAATTGATGTTTTCATTGTGAAATGGAAAGGGAAGGGAGGGGAGGTTAATGGAGAGGGCTTTTTATTAGGCTAGGTTATACAGGATGATCATGGGTCATCGATTTGTTATATTGCTTTTAAAAATATTATGAAACTACTGTAATTTCTTTTTTGTTAGAGGGTGTCTTATTATAAAAAGATGTGCCTTAGGTATTATGATGGAATCATTATTATATGATGATATGAAGCTTTTGAGCCTAACTCTCTCTTCCCATCAAAGCAGCAGATTGTTAATACCCTTCTAAACCCTCCTTCACCCCCCTCCCCCTCTTTCTCCCGATTCTCTCTTCCACTCCCACTTCTTCCGAATCTGACTCACTCAGCAAAAGCTTAACCGGTCCTTCTTCTATACTAAACCAAGCTCCTTCAAAGCCCCACCAAATTTACCTGTTGCCATTGCCAACCAAGTTCTTCCCTCAAAGCTAGTTAAATTTTCCAATTCCCCTTATTTAGTGCTTGATTAACTTAGTATGAATGAATCCCTCTCTTCATCCTCATTCCATGTTGATGAATGACATCTCTAGTGTTTTGATTGGGATTTCGGATTTGGTTTGAGGTTTTAAACTATAAGCCACTTTAGCATGTATGCTAGAATTTATGGCAACATTCTATGTATGTCTTTATGATATAGTTCACTGGAGTCAAATCTAAGTTGAATTTGGTCAACCTGAATCATAGTTTTGGCTCAGTAATAGGTGAATCAATTCATTGTGTTGGGTTAGTGTTAGGGCTGGGAGTTTGATTAGATTATATCTATGGTTGGACTGGAGTGAATTAAGGCTCAACCTGTTACAAAGGAAAGTACCTCATGTATGCTAAGATTGTTTCTATAGTGTGTGAGCCAATATCTGATTTTTTTATTTTTAGGTCTCGCCCTATAGCTTTGGTCAGTTCCCGTTTTTTTATCTTTTTTGTTAGGTTTCATGCTATGGTTTCTCTTCTTTTGCATGTATTTTACTGCATATTTTTTGACTAGTATTGTTTTGTTTATTGCTTATGTACTTATGTCTATCTATCTATATTAGTCATTTTAATTAACTATTGTCAATCAGAAGTATTTAATATATAATGTGATTAAAAAATAATGAAATATCCAAGTATCTAACATTCATTCGGTGCCAATGTGAACTTGGCATGTTGCAATACAATATGCCGTATATTGCTAGCATTTTGGGATATTTATCTATTTATTTATTTTTTATTTTTGAACAAATGAGCTATTCCAAGCCTCTACACAACAATTAGCATGCCAAGATTTATAAATCAGAAGTTGGCAAACTAATAATCTATTGACGTTGTAATTTACTGAAAAGTTATCATTTTTTTTTGGTATTACAGTTGAACCTCCAATTGTTTGGGTTCATGTTATTTATATGTGAACATATGCTGCAGTATGCATACACGAATAAGGCCTCATTTGAATCAACTTTATTATGACGTTTCATGTTATTTATATGTGAACATATGCTGCAGTATGCATACACGAATAAGGCCTCATTTGAATCAACTTTATTATGACGTTTGCTGTTTTAGGAAGTTAATGTTTTTCTTAAATGGTTTCGCTATAAAGCTTTCCCTTAAGCGTTTTTCACAAAATAACATTTTGTACTCATTGTGATTTTTGAGTGGATTTAAAATACCATTTTTTATAAAACTGTTTTTAGACAAACTTTTTGAAAAACAGAAGCTTAAGCAAACAAAAACTAAGTTGATCCATCTGATGACTTTCATTTTCTATTGTAAAATTTTGATGGTTACTTTATCGGTGTTCTTTTTGTACTAGGATATCAAACTTAGTCTTCATTTTTTTGCAGTTCCTTTCATTGTTGAATTCAAAAGCTGCATTCGTCTGTGAAATTATGCGCGACTGCTATGAGGCCTTTGCTTTATATTGTTTCGAGAGGTATTTAATTGCTTGCCTAGGTATGTTTGCCTTTGTCATTTACCCCTCTACTTATAACTATTGATCGGCATCTTGCTATAGTGGATTGTGTTAAATTCTAATTCCATTTGTTTTGGCTGGTCTTCATCTTATGTTAGATGTTTTATTATGTCGATCTAACTCTAGGCGACAATGAAGTGCAAATTTGCATGCTAAATTTGGACACAATTAAGAATGCTCGGGTTTATGTTTGGTAAACCAATAAGGATCAAGTTTTAAATGCTGAAATTAATGGTAGCATATTTGTATGAGTATAATTTATATTTGGGGTTTTTTCATCAACCATTATTATAAATACTATGCTACATGAGCTCCACTTCAACTTATAAATTGTTTGCTATTTTCATTGTGCCATTTTATGAGGATCACCAATTATGTAAATCATACCCATTCATAATACATATATACATAAATACAAGCACCAAATAGCGAATGCGGGAGTCGCATCCCGGTCCTAGACCGCACCAGTCCAGCATTCTGATGGGCTGGCTGACCCTTCAATATCACGACCCTACCCATGAGCTTAAAATTATCAACATAGGAACTATCGGTCGGACGAAAAAAATCTTTCTAAAAATTTCATTTCGTAACAAATATAAAATCCTAAGCACAAAATAATCATTCTATTTCATATAATTATATTTACTATGTATTGTTCATATTCAAACATTTACATCCAATAAAAATAAAAAATGAACTAAAATACCAATCACATTGTGCTCCACTACGCTTGTATTCGTACTCACTGAGGTCCATCTAGTCTACAACCAATTTTCCTGTAAATTGCTAGTTACTAAAATTTAAGTTAAAACAACTCAGTGGGCAAATGTTTCTAAATTATAATAATTCCCATTTTAAAATATTTTTGCAAAAATGTAGTAAAAAGTGAAAGATTGTGTAGTAAAAGAGAACAGTAAAGAAATTAATTTATTTACCTTCATTTATTTTTGTTACACTTTTTATATTGGGAGTCACCATTTAAACACATTTTATATAAATATATATTTAACCTTTATCAACCTACCATAAAGGCAAACAATCTTTTCCTTTCATTTTATTTTTATTTTTGTACACGGGTACATTACATTCTCTTGCCAACATCATCCAGGGGTGACTTCCATATGCATGCATATCTTATATTTTATTCATTTTTCTGTCATTTAACATTTAAAAGAAAATGTGTACTTTTATATTTAAAATAAAAGCTGTGAAACAGTAAATAAGCAGAACTATTGTAAAATAAAACACATTTATCAACCTCAATATTGTCGTTTGCTATCCTCAGATCAATTTTGTTCTTAGGCACACGTATAATAACAATTTAAAAGTAATTAGTTTTTTGTTCCGGGCTAATCATCTCTTCTATTAATTCTAGATTTTATATCTTTATTTTCATAATTTATTTATTTAATTAGTTATTTATTTACCTATATAAACATATATACATGTATATGTATTATCTAAACATATATACGTATTATGTTTGTAGGAATATACAATTTAATTTTATTTTAAAACTTCTAAATTTTTTTTTGGGCATACTTTAGATTAATATAAATTTGATTATAAATAAGTTTTAAATTAGGATTCTTAATTTCATATTAACATTACTTAATAAGGAAAATAATTATTAATTATTGAAATTGAGTTTTATATCTGAAACTTTCTCATCCCTCTTTCTGCCTTAGTTTCCTCGTCGACACCCTAAAATTGTAAGAATCAATATTAGGATTTTCTGAACATTAATTAAATTATCATAATAGTGAAGAATTAATTAACATTTCATAATTTAATTTAAATCAATTAAAATTAATAATTTAACTTACCTTACCCTCTACCTGCTCTAAATGAGGGAATTGAGCCTCGCTCGGTTGAGCTCTTCTGCACTCAAAGCTCCTGTGCTCGGACGAGCTTCTACAGGCCGCATGTTAGGGAAAAGCCGCAACAACTCTCCTCCTTCCTCTGCGAGCAGCACGACAGGGTTCTTGTGAGCCCATCTCCCCCAAGCTCTTGACTCGAGTTTTTCACTTGCGAAAACTTGCGTAAATGGAGAAACAAGCGCTTGGATCTTACCTCCTCTTCTTCAACTCAGTGAAAGCCCTCCTCCTCCTTTGGTATGGTTGAGCGCTTCACTTCACGGAAAAACCTTTCCTGTGTGCCACTCGAGTTCTTGTCATGCTCAAAGGATCGATGAATGGAAGGAAATGGCGCAAGTGAGCCGCTTGTCTCCTTCTCTTCCTTCTTTTTCTCCCTCTTTCCAGGGCACAATTTCTCATCTATCCCACTCTTTCTATGTTTCATGCTTCTTTTGTCTCTCTCTCTCTCTTTCGGTTGAGTTGGAATGGGTGAGGGGAAATGAGGGAAAAATAGCAAATTTGAGTTTATCCCGAGCTTCCGAATGGTGTATGTAAAACGACACTTGTTTCACAATGCTCTATGGCGCTGAATGTTGGCCGTTAAAAGAAAAGCATAAAACTAAGTAAGTGTTGTTGTGATGAGAATGATTAGGCGGATGAGCGGCTTTACACTTAGAGACAATGCAAAATGAATATATCCGTGATAGGGTTGGTGTAGCTCCAGTGACGGACAAAATTAGAGAGAGTCGTCTCAGATGGTTTGGCCGCATTAAACACCGACCATCTGATGGTTCGATTAGAAGAGTAGATGTTTTGGATTCGACTTATGTTAAGACAGGCAGAGGTAGACCTAGGATGACTTGGGCATATTGTGATCTTAATTTATTAGGATTACATGATAATATGACACTAAATAGGACACAATGGAGAAAAAAGATTCATGTAGCCGACCCCACTTAGTGTGATAAATATTTTGTTGCTGTTGTTGTAATTATAAATTTTCAATTGGTTATTATTACATTCAAGGCAGTGAACTATCATGGGGCCAATACTTAGCTATCCAGGGTTTATATAATTGATTTTGGTGTTTTAGGTTTTCGGTTTTGATCTTGTTTTTGTCATGATAGCTGTCAACATCCCCTGTTTTCTTTTTTAGGGCTGTATCTAACGGTAAGTGGTGCTTCGACTGAGGTAGTGGTTATCTTCCAAGGTTAGAGGTGTGCTTCGACTGTATCTCTCTCCTGAAGTAATGTTTATCATCCAAGGATCGAGTGGTGCTTCGATTTTATCTCACTCCTGATGTGGTTTTTATCCTTCCCCGAGTCGATTTGGTCCCTATTTCAACGGAGGAAAGGTGTATCAAAGGTAATCTTATTTTCATACATTGACTTTGCTACAACCACAGGAAAACAACCCTCCCTGGTTGTTCTTCTGCAGTTCCCACCCTTTCAACCACCTCATCTTTCCCCAAGACGCTCTATGGTATTTCCTTGTCACCTTCCCTGCTTGAGTTGCCCATAGATAACATTCCTTTGTTGTGATGCTGCAACCACACCTACCATCCCTGCCGCTCGACCAACCGTTTCCCCCATTCCCATAGATTACCATTGCCGTCCTAACCTTCTCCTTCGGTTGCTGCCGCCCAGGACAACAACCTTCCGTTGTTGTGCTGCTATTTTTCTGCAGTCCAACCCCTTTCCTATCACACTACCACCTTCCCAAGCCCCCTCGACCTCCACCACCGCCTTGAAGTCGCCGTAGTCGGGAATGTGTGTTGTAGTTGTTATTTTCTATTTCCGTTTGTGTGGTTGTAATTCCCTAGTTGAAATCAACAAATAATATTTGGTTTTTTCTATTGTGGTTTGATGAGGTCTAATCTCCCCCAACCTAGGAAACTAACACAGGAGCGCTCCTACTTCGGATGTGGGATGTGAGTTGTGACTCCCCCCGATCGCGGGAGACTGGCCGATATTGTCCTATGTTTTCTTTTCTATTTTCCTTCATTTTGTTTTAGCATTTTCCAACATATTTAGGGCCCATTTGGGACAGCTTATAAGTGCGGCGACGTTTTGAAAACGCCGCTTATCTGTTTGTTTCGCACGTTCAGACAAATTATTTGAAAACTGCGTTTACTTTTTTCTATTACACGCAGATCACAGGGTTATACTCGCGATCCAGTTTTCGTTTGTCGTTTTCCTCCTCTATCCCTCCTTCATGACAAAACCTAGCATTCGCCCCGAACCTTCACTCTCCTTCGCTGCGCTGAAAGCCATTCAAAGCCGTTGCTCTCCTTCGCTGCGTTGAAAGCCATTTGAAGCCTTCGAAGCCGTTCGCTGCTCTCCATCACCGAAAGCCAATCTCCCCCCTCCTACACATCCTCCGTCGCTCTCCTCCGGGCGAGGAAGGTAACCTTCGTCCTTCTCCTTCTTCCGTCCAGCGAGGAAGGTAACCTTCGTCCGATCTTACCCGAAAACCAGCGAGGAAGGTAACATTCGTCCTTCTCCTCCTTCCGTCCGATCTGTCTGATCCTTCCGTTCGATTTTAGGATTTTAAAGATTTTTTTTGCTGTTCATTAAAGATAGGTGTTAGGCATGTAAATCCCCCTAAAAATTTATTTAAAAATCCAAAATTTTTATTCCTTGTCAAAACTAAAACAAAGTATAGATATTATTTTAATTATGTTTTGCTCAATTAATCTTCATAACTTCTTACTTTTAAAAAATTAAATAATAATAATTATAATTGAATAATAAAAATAAGTTGATTTGGCTGTAATATTGGATGTTTTATTCCAAACGGTTTCAATTGATTTATGTTGCGAGCGTTTAGTTGAGAGTAGCTGACGAAATATTTGAATAGAAGTTTGAAAACTTCTGTTCAAATTCATATATCTCTGTGGATAGCTTTAGATGTTCATAAACTTGGTTATTGAAGTTATAAATTTTAAAATTAGCATAAAATATAAATTATTGATTACAATTTATGTTACATATAATTTAAAAATAATTTTTGGAAAATTAAAATTAATAATATCTGAATGACATTTTATCAACAAAAAGCTGCAAATCTGCTGTTTACAAAACGCAGAAACCAAACAGCTAAACAGCTTATCCAATTTAGGGGTATAGTGATCATTTATCCAGAATAAACTATTTTCCAAACACACAAACCAAACAGTTAGTCAGTTTATTCGGATCAGCTGCTCATCAATAGATTATCAGGATCAACTGCTTATCAGCAGAAGTTGGATAAGTTGCAGCTGCCCCAAACAGACACTTATTGTAATAGGGTTTGAAAGTTAGTTTTTGCTTGATTTTTTGTCAGGACTGCCATTAACTTCTTGATTTCTTTCTTCTATGGATTTATTTGAAGGTGAGATAGTGCTCGGGATGTAACTCGCCTTAAGGTGGTGTTTATCTACCGCCCTTACGTCCCACAACCTACCCTCCGCTACAGCCGTCACCATGTTTGCTGCAACCACTTAGAAAATAGCTCCTTTGCTTCCATCCCTTCCAGCAAACTCCCACCTAGCTGCCACCCCTTTCAAGCCGCCTTCCTTGCTGCCATGAGCCTGACCATTTCAACACCCTGCTACCACCTCCCTGCTGCACCCACCTCACCATTCGCCATTGCCAACCACCTTATAACCATCTGACAACCAAATGCTGTCGTCAATTTTTGACTTCCAACCATCCGACCCTTCATACTTGCTATCTTCTCAAAACCGCAACACCATCACCCTCTACCTAAGTCCTAGTTGTGTTTGTGTTGTCTTTCGCTATTTCCTAGTTTTGATTGTCTTTGGTTGTAATCTCTATTTGATTTCAATAATAAAAGTTGCACTTTTATTGTCATTTAGGGTTAACTCTAGTATCATAAATACATATGCACACATAAGACACAATACATACCTTATATATATATATATATATATATATATATATATATATATACATATCTATTTTATTTAAGCATAAGGGCAATATCTTAAAGAGAAAAGATACAGATAGGTTATGTGAATGGGGGGCCCAAATAGACACCCTAACCACCCGACATACAACACACACGTAGGAAATACATGTATACCCAAAAAAAGATTAAAATGCAGACATAGAAAATTGTACGCCAAAAGCCTGCCAACACTCGCAGATTCAATTAGCTTACGAATGATCAAATTTTGCCTTTCCTCTGTCTCTGGTTCTAGGACTGGAGCCAGCTAACAAATTGTTAAGCTTGCTGTCATTTCCCGAAACAACCAATGTATCATCCATCAAGTTTGGTAGTAGACATCCATTCTTTTTTTTCTTCCTGGATGTATAAACCTGTCATTCCTCATCCGAAGATTTACTCATCTGATCAGTGGATTGGTCCAAAGATTGTCGGACAGGTGTAGGCTGTTGCACATCATGAGCCCCATGTGCCTTACTAATAGTAACAAATTGCTCGATCTGATGAGGCGGTAGAAATACAATAGAAATATTGTCACCCATTACATCAATGATAGGTTGTAGGACAAGTGAAGTATGAAATGTTTTCCCTGCCCCCACAAAAAGAGGTTCCATATGAGGCGGGGAATCTACATCATGAGCATTGGATGGAGACTGAATGGTTGACATATTACCCGCGAGGATAGTGACATCTTCAGGAGCTTCCTTCTAATGATCAACAGTGTCAATAATTTGGAGCAGATCAGGAGGAGAGGGAATCACTACCTCTGGCTGAACTCTTTGCTTCTTTGGTCTTAGATGGAGGTGTAGATGGTGATATTGAAAAATGGAGTGACCGAACATACGAAAATTCGAGCAGTACGAAGGGAAATGCTCAATCACATACTTTGCCAATATCCATGGTGTTGTGCGCCTAACCAAATTTTATCAAAAACGATTGAAGTGACGTTCTTTTCAACAAGTACTCTGGCTTCAGAGGGACGAAAAAGATTAAAAGTAGAAATGCCCGTTTTGAGTGACTTAATATATGTTGAGGCAAAAGAGTGCAACCCTTCTTAAGTAAAATAATTAAATTTCGGGCTAGGGAGGCGAATCCAGATTAGAATGATTGGTAGTTCTGTCTGTGGGCAAAATTCACCGACAATTTCAAAATTTTCATTGTTTTGTTATCAATTCAGATTGATTTTCTAACAAATAAGCATGTGTAATCCTCTTCATTATTAAGTTGAATAAGGATGTATCTTCCATCTAAAAGTCTAATTTTCCACTTCCCAACAAGTTGTGTAATCTTCTTTATTGCTCTGTTATCAATCGAGATTGATCTTCTAACAAATAAGTCTGTGTAGTCCTCTTCATTATTAAGTTGAATAAGGATGTGTCTTTCATCTAAAAGTTTAATTTTTCACTCCCCAACAAGATGCATAAACTTAGATTCCTCACGAATAAGCTTCATATTTGGATGTTTATTAAGGAATTTTCGGTCCAAATTCAGACAACAGAAGGAAGCAAGCTGATTACATTCTGTTTCTGTAAAAAAAATGGCTGGCTTCCCATTCTTCCTGGCAGGTTTCTTGATGTTCTCCGCCAACACAAATGACAGAGGGAAGGAGCACCATTTAGGAGTACTAGTGGCGTGGACACCTGCAAGGGCAACAACATATGCTCTTTCCGAAGCCATTACGGAGGCGCGATGTTTGGAATAGTGAAGTTGCAGTCAAAGAAAACTGAAGCCAACAAGTAAGACAGCAGGATCGGTGGAATCCCCCTCTGCTTCGAGCAGGGGACAAAAGGTAAAGACGCTGGATGAGGCGCAAACCTTTACTCTTTGAGCACTGCGAAGGCCAAGACTAGACGACGAAATTGCGTTCGAAAAACGTCCTTCAACTAGCGACGAAGGACGATACGAAACACAACATGACAAAATCGCTACGAACCAGATGAGGCAGACGACGAAAGACGAAGCAAAGAAGCAGAGGAAAACAAAGGCACGGCTCAAGAAATACCATAGCAGTCATTAGGGTTTGCCATGAGGCGAAACCCTAGTAGAGCGGAAAGGATGACCCATTATATATATATATATATATATATATATATATATATATATATATATATATATATATATATATATATANTATATATATATATATATATATATATATATATATATATGCGCACACATACACACGCATTCATATTTTTTTTTCATCATTCATCATAAAAGTTGAAAGACTAAGATTCAAAGTAACAGTAAAAAACACTACTCTGAATCATGGCTTTCAAATTACGTGATAGATGGTGAATGATGTATGAAATTATGTTTTCTTATGACAAACGTGTAAAAATAGATCTTTTATTTCTTGTAGGGTGTCATTTTTGTCTCATTGTTTATACAAGTGTCGATTTAGTTCTGAGACTTTTAATTTAGCTGAAATATGGATATCCTTATTTAAGCTCCAATTTAATGAGTCTAGAGATAAATTAAGTACTTTCATGGACTCCGAGACTAAAATAGATGCTAACAGTCTGATGACTATTTTGACACTTTTGTTTACTTTTAAATACATAGCATGTTATACACAGCGTCCAATTTAGCTTCTCTTTATATTACCAAAATTTTTAATATAGCAAATATAATATTATCCTGTCATTCAAACAACCCGACTGCGAGAGACAACAACAAATCAGATAACCCTTTTGACTGTTTTGAAATGTATAACGGAGAACCAATCCATCAAATTCATGTCATGGGATAGAATTACTCGAAATTCAATATCAAGGACAAATGACCAGTCAGCTAACCTGGTCAATATATTTTCTTAAAATGATTTTTCTAAACTAGAATTAAGGTCGTACATAGCTTGTTTGAAAGCAATTGGATTAGGAAGCGGCCATTGGATCTATTACAAGTTCTAATTTTGATGCTTATGCTTATTACTATTCATTACACATTTATGCGTGAATTTTTCTATTTCTGTTTAGTTTTACTATTTATGTAAAAGATTATAACAGGTAATGAGCTAAGAAAGATTGAATTTTGTTGACGTTAATGATGGCATTACAATTTATAAATTACAAATCAAAGCCATGCCATAGAGCATGGAAAAGTGAAGCTTAAAGACATCAATGTTTTCAAGGCGCCAAGCAAAGTGATGCGTCCGAGTTATTTTTTCTTTCTTGCTTCAATGCATGAAGAATGAAGACATTTTACTATCTAGAGTGCTTATGACTTTTGTTTATCATGCATTCATTTATTATATGCATACAGTAGCTATATTACATCATGTCAAATATATCAGTTATAGTTATTTTTAGATATTTGGAAGCCAAAGAAATGAAAGTCTTAAAGAAAGATGCGGTAAAATAATAGTTTTTAGGAGTAGGAAATAAAATTTTTTTTCCTCTTTAATTTAGGAGTAGGAAATAAATTTTTTTTTCCTCTTTAATTTTCTAATACTCGGTTACATGATAAATAGCGGGGCAAGGTCACTATGTTAGGAAAGCCACAAAATTTTTATGCTAGAAAAAGAAATAGGAATTACCAACAATAGATAATTCTAAAAGTAGAAACTACTAAAAATTGAAAGTCATATAAATAGAAGATATCAAAATTAGGAATTATTGAAATTTCGACAGCCTCCTCAAGTTAGAACATCCAAAAAAAAAAAAAAAGAAAAAACAAAATCTCCAACCCTCCCTTTGAAATCAGGTGTAGAAAGGGTTTGTAATTTTTAAAATGGACATTTGTGGTATCAAATATTTTCTTATAAGATCAAGACATTTATACTCCTTTTGGGTAGGGGCATAACTCACAAATTTTTCGCTCGGGGTTGTTTTCTTGATTATGATAATGAATGTGAACAAATGGATTACACCCAAATATCTTTAGAAGTAAGAAAAATAAGAGCCGATTTGTTGGGTAAATTCTATGAAAATATCAAAAGGCTTTTCAAAATTCAAAACTTTATTGAGTGTTCTATCAGTAAGAATGGCTTCACTCAAAATATATTTTTACGTCTGATTTAAAAATAATAATATCCGTGCTGCTTCATAAGTATTTTTTTTTCTTTTAGCCACATCATTTTGTTGTTGGTTATCAACACAAGTTTTAATTAACTATCCATTTAATAAAAAAAATGGCTCAAATTTTTTTTGAATTACTCTCGGTCATTATCATTTCGTAATATTTGAATAATTTTTAAAATTGTGTTTGAACCATTGTGTAAAAGTTTTTGAAAATCATTTACACTTTAGAATTTTCTTTCATTAAATATACCCAACTTAATCTTGTGTGATCCTCATTGAAGTTCACAAACAATTTTTTCTAAAGTATCTAAAATGTTTACGAGGACCCCATATATCAGTATGAATCAAAGTAATTGGGTAGTTGGTTTGTAAATTTGGGAAAAAAGACATAAGTTGTTGTTTTACAAACTTATAATCGTTACATTGGAAAGTGATAAATTTTTATTTTGAAATAAATTGGAAACAAGAATTTAAAATTTTGAAAATTAGGATGACCTAATATATTACGCCACAACCTAATATCATTGTCTTTGGAAACAAACCCATAATTAAAACAAGTACTTTGGCATCGTTTATTCACATTATTTTTATCATCAAAATAATAGTGTCCACCCTTTTTCTTACCATTGTCAATTATCCTCCAAATGGTTAATTCTTATAACTCGCAACAAGAATTGTAGAAATTAGTTGGCACTGATAATCAAAAATAGTTTTATTAATGAAAAATAAATTACATGAAATATTGGGAACATGAAGCATATTATAAAGTGTTAGCAATGAGGTGAGTTTGATAGTTTCTATTTCGACAATTATCGAGAACGATCTACAAGGTTTATAAGATGAGAATAATTTTAAACAATCAGTCATATATTCAATTGTGCCAAATATCAATTATCAAAGAATGAACAAAAATAGGTTCAACACTTGGCATTTTACTGACTAAAAAGCCAACCCTTCTGCACTGTACGATGTCAATGACAATTTTGGAGATTGAAATAACTTTTGTAAGTTCTCTAATTGCTCCTTGGTAAAAATGGATTGCATTCTAGCTCTCAAAAGAGTCTTTAGAAGACTCTTTAGTTTCTTTGGCAGTGACTTGATAGGCTCAATCTTCTTGTTTGGATTTAATTTTCAATTTGCAAGCTTACAATGAAGCTTACGACACATCTCTTTTGTATGTCATAATTTTTTTGCAAGGATCACACCACCATGGGTAGGACAAAGTGGTTTCAGAATTACTCACTCGTAGAAATGGTAGACTTTCTTTGGGCGCCGGGATTGCTAACTTGTACCACATCATTAGAGGAGAGAAGATTATGGGACATAACCACAAGTTGATTTGGATCGCAAGTTACTTCATTACCTTAGATTGAATCAAAGGAGAAGTTGGTGAAGAATCTTTGCTCGCAGTATCTTCGATAACATTCTTCTCTCTATCCGCGATTTCAATGACGATGAAGGTTGAGAAAAAAACTCGTAGAGAAGAAACCCGCCACTAAGAAACTGGTGGTGTAAGGTGAAGAAGGCGGAAGCATTGGAGGAAGCTGAAAAAGTTCTTGCTAGAAATCAATCAAGGGCCAAAAAATGACTTCCGACTTCAAAGAAGAGCAACTCTGCGAGGTGGATAATCCTGTAGCCAAAAACTTGGCAGAGAAGACTCGATTGTGGGTGACCTTTTGCTAGCACGAGCAACGGTTACACGTGAAAGGTTACGAGTGGACTTCAGTGAGCTCCTACATCGCACGCATTTTCATGATTGTGTCTTTAGGAGCTCCAAGTTATGAGCCTTACAATCACGTATTTGAATGCTTTGATTTACGAGTTCGATTCACATTTTTGAAAGCTTTGGTTGCATCTTCGAACGCTTCAAAAGGTTACGATCGCGTCTTCGAACACTTCGGGTTCATCAGGTTACGAGCTTCTTCACATCATTGAAATAGGAAAAATAGAAGCATCGATCGCGAGTGGCGAGAAAGCCAAATCTTCAAAGAATATTAACGCCACCACCTCTAGTGTGTTAACCCTAGCTCTAATACCATGTTGTTTTTAGGAGCAGAAAATAATAGGTTTTTCCTCTTCAATTTACTGAGACTCAGTTAAAAGATAAATAGCGGGGGAAGGCAACCATGTTAGGAAAGCCACAAAATCTCCATGCTAGAAAAAGGAAATAGGAATTATCAATAATAGATAATTCTAAAAGTAAAAACTATTAAAAATAGAAGATATCAAAAGTAAAAATTCTTAAAATTATGTATAATACATAATTATAAAAAGGATACTTGTGAGATTGGGAGGCCAATTGGAGATTGAGAGGGGGAGCAATATGAAGCGAGAGAGGGTGTGTAAAGATGAGGCACTAAGAAGTGTCTAAGAATTCACAAACAAGAATTTGCGAGGAAGTGTGTGAGCAGAATACATCAGTGCCAACAATAATAATCTACAATAATAACCAACAATAAATGCCTACCAAAATCAGTGCAAGTGAGCGAGTGCATGAGAGAGAGAGAGAGAGGAAGAGGAGAGTATTGACAAGTGATGACCAAGGACTGAATATTTTGAGTAGAAGTGAACATTTGTGCCCTAGATATTGTAGCAGTTGCTAAACCAAGCCATAAATTTTGAATCATGACTTTGTTTTGAGGTGAAGCTGATCAAACAATGCCAGGACAGAACATGAAAATGCATGTGTGCATATATTTGCGATAAGTTTCATAGTCTTGTGATGCGCATGGCCATGTAATCCTAAATTTTTACTTCTAAAGCTCGCTTTTAATAACAATGAATGAAACGTTTATCCTGAGGTTTGGTAAACATTAACCGATGTCTCAACATCATTAAGTTATGAGAAGATGAATTTATGATGTTAGGAGGCATTTTTAGTGGAAAAATTTTCTGTCTGGACTCCTAACGTAGCTCTACGTGCGGATTCTAATAATATGCAACCACCTATGCTATATCTGGGAGGTTATTTCGGGGTTATTGAAGTGGAACCGCGAAAGTTATTTCGGGGTTATTGAAGTGGAACCGCGAAAGTTATTTCTGGGTTATTGAAGAACTCGTATATTCTACTTCAATAACCCAAAAATTACATCCGTGGTTCCACTTCAATTACCTCGAAATAACATCGTGAAGTTTATTTCTGTGTTATTTCTGGGTTATTGAAGAGAAACCATATATTCCAATTCAACAACCCAAAATAACCCAAAAATAATCTATACGGTGTTATTTCTGGGTTATTGGAGAGAAACCCACTGCTGAGATTATTTCAGGGTTATTGCAGAGTCCGCGGTTCTAGTTTAATATTTTTTAGGTGGGTCCGATATAGCACACATGACGATATATTACTGGGAGTCTGCACATAGAGCTACGTTGGGAGTCACACATAGAGCTACGTTAGGAGTCCGCACAAAAAATTTTTCCATTTTTAATTGTCATAAAAGAGATATGAAGTCTGTGAGATGCCTTAATTTTGTTTTCTATTAGTTTGATTAATTAGTACATTTTCTTTAACTTAAATGTTTCTTTTAAATTTGGTAGTGATTCTAGTGAAATTTTCTTGAATTTGTTTGCCATTTTCTGCTATGTTACTTGTCCAGGAGTTTTAACTCTTTTTTTTTCATTGCTATTTGTGAATTGAAATTTGATGCAACATAATTTCCATCAGCGATCATGATTCTAGGTTTTTTTTGCCAAATAGGTGGTGAGGAGAGAACAATTAAGCTCATGGAGAACCAGGCCAAAACCAGCTCTAGCATGCCTCTTTTGGAACTGGTCTATGAAGATGGAGTTATTAGGCATCCATTTCCATTGAATTGCTGTATGAGGAACTGGTATCCTGGCCCAGAGTTCTATCAAGCTGTGAAAATTGGTATTGTACAATATGTAAGGGTTTTTTTTGGCATGGTAATATTTCTGATGATTCTTTTCAAACATTCTAATCAAATTTTTTCCTTCAGATGATATTAAAGACAATTTGTGCTCTTTTAGCCATCATTTTACAGCTATTTGGTGTTTACGGTGAAGGGAAATTTGAATGGACTTGTGGGTAGGATCAAAATCCATTATTTTTTATTTTAGGGGAATTTTATTTTACCCATTTAAAGCAACTTCTGGTTAAGAAGAGTGAATTTGTGGTAGTTCTGTTGATGAACATTACTGTTATATGTGTCGGCAGGTATCCTTATCTAGCGGTTGTTTTGAATTTTAGCCAGACATGGGCTTTATATTGCCTTATACAGTTCTATTCTGTTACCAAGGACAAACTAGATCATATAAAGCCTCTCGCGAAGTTTCTTGTGTTCAAGTCCATTGTATTTTTAACCTGGTGGCAAGGAGTTATTGTTGCTTTTCTATTTTCGACTGGAGCTTTTAAAGGTCATTTAGCACAGGAGCTGAAAACACGAATCCAAGATTATATAATATGCATTGAGGTACGATGCTATATAATTTCAATTTACTCTCTTCCTGTTTATTTTTTTTTCCCAATATAACCTCTAGCATTTTTAAATATATAGATGCTCAAGTATTTCTTCAATTATAGTGGACATAGGAGTTATGGAATAACTTCCTTACTGAAATATTGTATGATCTCCTAAAAATGCAAGGTTTGCCACAATTTACAAGCGATCATTAAAAGGTGGAAATGGTGGGTTTATGAGGGAATATTATGCCCCAATTTTTATGGCAAGTTTATCAGAGAGAGAACATAATTTCTCTGGAAATGGTGGGCCACCCATATTTTGGAACTTAAGTTAGAAACTATGATATTTTTTGAAAGAGATTATGTGTGTATATATATATATATATTAAAACACCCAAATGTTAATTTTATTGAAATTGAAAAGGTACATAAAGGTTGTATGAGAGAACCCAATAAAGACGCCCTACCCATACGATACACGTACACTAGCATCCTAAAAAGGATAAGACATAGATAAAACTTTAAAGTCAAAACTCACAGAAAATAAGTTGCTAGGGACGAGCCAGCTTGGTCTTGCCTCTGCCTCTGGTTCTAGGAGCTGAGCCAGCTAACAAATTGCCGAGTGTCGTGCCATTACCCGAAGTTACTAAAGTATCATCCATTAAGTTCCCAAGCTGGGGTGTGTCTTCATTCTTCTTTTTCTTCCTAGATGTGTATTCCTGCCATTCCTCATTCGAAGACTGACTCATCTGATCAGTGTGGTCAACAGATTGTCGGGCATGTAGAAGAGGATGAGCCCCCAGCTCCTGATTAACAGTAACAACATTCTCATTTTGAAGAGATGGTAAACATGTCTCTTCAACACCTAATGCTTCCTGAGGATGTGAAGCTGTGATACTATCCTGATTATCAGACCGAAGAATATTCTTTGGAGGTAAGGATCCTGCAGTATTGTTTTCAACAGTGATAGAGACTGTAGGATGCCCAAGTAAACCATCTGCTAATAAATCAGTCGGAAGAACAAAAATAATATTGTCTCCGGTAGTGGGAGGGAGAGGTGGCATCGTGTCAACCAGTGTTTCAATAGTCTGTGGAATGCACTCTGGAGCAGAAGAGGGAAATGTATGAAGTGGGGCAGATCTGGTAGCATTTTTACCTGGAGATTTTAGATTCAGATACAACTGATAACATTGAGAAAGAGAGTGTCCAAACATATGACAATGGGTGCAATAAAGAGGTATCTGTTTAAGTTATGCTTGCTGCCAAAATCTCTGATGCTGTGTTTCGATCCATCTCTCCTGGAAAAGGTAGAGTAATATCCCGTTCTATCAAAACTCTGGCTTTAGAAGACCGAGTCAGATTCACTGTAGGCATATCAGTTTTGAGAGGTTTACCGTATACCATCGCTAAAACGAAGAGGATTGATTGTAAAGGTGGACCTTCAAACTTGGGAAGCGCAGCCAAACAAGAATTGTACAAGGTTCAGTACGAGGGTCAAAATTTACCATCCATTTCAAAACCCTCCACCTAGTTGTCTATTCGAAGGAGTCTTCTCGCAAACAAATACGTGTAGTCTTCATCATTTGATAATTAAATGAGAATGTGCCGACCATCTAATTTACCAATCTTCCAACCCCCTTTCAGCTTCATTTGTTCAAAATCCTTTCGATTTAGCTCAAGTTTAGGGTTTTCATAAAGAAACTTACCTGCTAAGAACAGTCGACAGGGCGAAGCTAGGGTGGAGATCTCGACCTCTGTGAGAAAGATTGCAGGTTTGCCGTTTTTACATGATGTTTTTTTGAGAAATCCGGTTTCAACGCTAAGAGCAAAAGTATTGTGGTAACGTTGCGGAAACATATTCGAAAGAGGGGCGGGAGCGGGGTTATCACCGGTGAGAGCGGCGACGTAAGAAAGAACCCCTGAGGCCATCACCTTGGCCGGTGTCAGTCACTCTGTGAGGAAATATCGCAAAAGAGGGGCGAGAGCGGCAGACGAGAACGCAGTTGCGACTTTGCGAGCCAAGCAGCAGCTCTGCCGCCAGACCGAGACGACGCGAGGACTGCGATGGAGGCGTCGTCTGGAAAGAAATGCGAAAACTCGAGCCTGCCTTGTCGTCTGGAAAGAAATGCAAAGACACTAGCCTACCACCAGAAGCGACAATGCGATGACAGGAGCACTGACGAAGATGAATCGGGGAAATATAAATGCGAGAGAGATCCGTGTAACAGAAAGCTAGGGTTCTCCATGAGGCGAAACCCTAGTAGTTATACTTTTAGGTACAACCATGCATATATATAGGCGCGCGCGCGCACACACAAAAACACACACACAGATATGTG